>BHFT01027453.1:0-36068 GCA_004320025.1 Laticauda laticaudata
GGAAACTACAGTGGGACAGGCTCCTTGTTTTCAGGCTTCAGTTGACACTCTTTATGTCAACAAAGAAGAAGCACTGAATATAATGGGCATAAAAGGGCAAAGCGGATGGAGGGAAGGTAAGGAACACCATGTCCAAGAAGCAGGCAGGTGAATGAGCAACAGAAGGGACTGACGATGTGAAATTCACTAATGGCTTAGGTGTATGTTGCCTTTGGCCACGTGCCTTTTTTACTGTATACATCGGATTTTACTTTTTTTTTGCCACAAGTACAAAGCAAAAAATCATTTCTTTTGTAGATAAAATGTATTTGAAATTTTACCCAAAGTTTCAATTCTGAAGAACAATACATCTATTATTTCAGATGTGGGGGCTAAATCCTTTTTGGCAAAAATAATCAAAGCAAAACTAACAGATCCAATTTTACACCAAAACAACCCAAAGCCATGTTTTTCATGTTGAAAGATATCAGCAGGAAGCTTTGTGATTAGCAGAATCTCTGAGACTGGTGTTATCTTGAGACACAGAGCAAACCTGATGTAATATTATTTCTACTCCACTATTAGTTGGGGGCACATAATGGGAGAACAGATTTCACCAAATACTTCCTTTCATACCTCACTCCTAAATTTATACAACTATAATATTACTTTAACAATGTTCCTTGTTTGTGTCTAGTGACTGGAAAATTCAGAACAAATCAGTCCATAGAAATTTGCTAATCATGAATCTAATTTATTTATTTGGTAACAACATTTGAAAATATCATAGACCAAAATGAATGAAATGAAATATTTTATATTATCAAAAAAATTAGATTTAAGCATTCAGTAAATCTCAACTTTAATTAAACAAGTGGAATTGAGGAACCTCTTAATTTATTATTTAATTAATTAATTTTATTTATAAGCCACTTGACTTCAAAATGATTCTGGACAGCTTCCAACTAAAAATGAACTAACTTATTAAAAAAAATACAACAGAGCAGAAATGGAAAGTACAAAAATAATCAAACAAAACAAAATAAAACATTGCACTTTCAGTCAGAGCAGCTTGTTAATTCATGATTTCTTAGTTTATCCTTCCTCAATATTCCACATTCAAGGACACTGCTATATAGCAAATTTTATGCCAATTATTCTGATACAGTATATTGCACCAAATATGCCTCAAAATGGCTGCTCTACATAAATATATTATTCAACTTACAACCACAATTGAATCCAACATTTCCACTAAGACAGACAGTTATTAAGTGAGTTTGGGCCCATTTTATGACCTTTCTTGCCACAGTTGTTAAGTATTGCAATTGTTAAATTAACAACAAGATTGTTAAGTGAGTCTGGGTTCTCCATTGACTTTGNGGGCCCATTTTATGACCTTTCTTGCCACAGTTGTTAAGTATTGCAATTGTTAAATTAACAACAAGATTGCTAAGTGAGTCTGGGTTCTCCATTGACTTTGCTTGTTAGAAAGTTGCAAAAGATGATCACCTGATCCCAGGCCACTCTAACCATCATAAATATGAATCAGTTGCCAAGTATCTGAATTTTGATCATGTGATCATGGGGATGCTGCAACAGTTGTTGCTAAAAAAATTGATAGCAAGGGGCTGTCTGCCCCAATGACTGGCTGGGTGGGCGTGGCTGGGTGGTCATGTGGCTGGGTGATCATGTAGCTGGATAGTCATGTGATCGTATGGGTGTGGCCAGGTGGTCACGTGACTGGGTGGATGTGGCCAACTCCACATCACTTCTTTGCCCTAATTACACCAAAAGTACGCATATAGACTGGATGAAACCAGGCTCAATAGCAGTAACTGTGAGAGGGATCTTGGAGTCTTAGTGGACAACTAGCTAAATATGAGCCAGCAATGGCCAAGCATGTGTGCAAGAGCCGCCCAAAAAAGCGAATGCAAGCTACCATTAACAGAGGGATACAATCAAAAATCAAGTGAGGTACTAATACCACTCTATAAACTAAAGCCTTAGTAAGACCACACCCCACCACTATAAAAAAAAATGCTGCTGAGACTCTAGAAAGAGTGCAGACAAGAGCAACCAGGATGATTAGGAGACCGGAGACTAAAACATATGAAAACAGTTAAAGGAACTGGACCTGGCAAGTCTAGTGAAGAGAAGGACCAAGGAAGACATGAGAGCAGTCTTCCAATATTTGAGGCGCTGCCACAGAGAGGAAGGGGTAGAAGAGGGAAATATTGTGTGATATATTTACTGTGTTTTTGTATTTGTGCACATTTAAAGGAATGCGACGATTTGGCACTCATAGAAGGTTTGTGACGCAAAGAACCGTCATCGCACATAAGGCATAACCATGATAGCAGCCAGCTAGGCAAACCTAGCCTGAATAGTCTGAATTATGCTTTGGAAATTGTGTAATGTATGCTCTGAAATTGAGCAAATGAATGAGACATAAGGTAAGCTGTCCTCCACAAAATCCACTCTGAACTTACCACACTAAGCCTGGTATGAAAAAGCAGAGCAATTTACTAGTTTTGAAGAGGAGGATATGTAATAAAGAAAGAAGATTGGCTTTAACAGTTTTTGGAGATTACATAGTTTTGTTTACCTAGAACATTCCCAAGGCAGTAATCAATACAGTATTAGCTGCTCCAAATGTTCTTTTGGCTAAACATTGAATCCAGGCACAAACAGGGGGTGGAGGATGGTGCCGGACTCTCCCACCGCGCCCCATTTTTACTCCCAGGAGGCCTCCCTACACTTACCTGGGAGCAGAAAGGCCTCGTGGGGACTCCTGGAGGGGTGGGATGGCGCAGGGTTAGGTGAAGTGGGGTGGGGCCAGCCAGGAGTGGGATTTGGGGGCTCCCCAAGCCTCACGATGTCTTAGCTAGGAGCTGGCCTGAACCCCTGCGAACCCCTAGCAACCCAGCCCTGGTTGTAAGTGTGAAAAATAGTCCTAAATCACTTTGTTGAGTGCTGTTATAACTTCAGTTACTAAATATAAATGGTTGTAAGTTGAAGACTGCCTGTATTACCCTTCAAGAAATTGCACACATTCAAAGTTTGCTCTACTAATTAAGATGGCACTTCTGGAAGAGATGTTGAGTAACACTAAATTAATCAACAATAAACAGTTGGTCTAATGACTTTCCNCAAAGTTTGCTCTACTAATTAAGATGGCACTTCTGGAAGAGATGTTGAATAACACTAAATTAATCAACAATAAACAGTTGGTCTAATGACTTTCCATTGGAGTTCATTACATTATGTACCTAGTAATGGTTATTTTCTATTTCCACTAGGCCAATGTAGCTTACTCCTAAATTATTCAACAGAACATATATTTTTATTGGGAAGTACGAATAAATAAATGAATTCTTAGTAAACAAGATTAGAATTTCATTTATTGCCTTCAATTTAGACATATGTAGTACTTCAACATGTTAATTCTGATGGATTTTATATATCATTAATATCTACTACAAACTATACTTACCCATGGTATTCAATGAACTAAGGAAAAAGGAAAACATTTTGCTTATCTGGGATAACAGAATTAGGGTATGCATCCATTCACAGAAAATACAAGCCCATGAAACATTCTATTGAGTGTAGGGCTTTATCTGTCAGCCTGTATTTAAGAAAAACTACAACAATTAATTATACTTCCATATGTTAATTATACTTCCATGATTGTCTGTTGTTAATCATACAGTGGTAGGCTGCTCTCCAGACATATTCTTCTATATTTCCTAGGCTTTAGGGAAGAAATCAAATGGGAGGAGGGAAGTGCGTCAAGACTGATGGTAGGGTTTACAAGCAGATGACATTTGTATTTTTTAATTTACTGTGGATTGGAAAGAGAAATGTAGCAAGACAACATCTAAATAAACATGTTCACGGTGTGACAGAAGCATTCCTGACACTGTGGAAAAGGCATTTTAAAAGAATATTCTGCAATTTTCTGTGTACTTTCTTGCAAATGCTAAACTATAACATCCTTTATTTATAAATATACATGCATAAAATTAAGTAGATGAACTGAAGCCATAATCAAAATATATTGTAATCTAGATAGTGAAACCTGTTTTGAAGAAAAGAAAAACCAGTTTCATCTAGTATGCAGTTTAGAGTCTCAAATATTTCAAGTCTTCATAGCTCATAAAAAGGCTAAAATTTACTGAATCCGTGAACTTCTAGGGTGAACCCTGTGGCTTTAAACCTATGACTATTGCTTGAAATATGTGAAAGCAAGACACATTTAACCTGCCAAAGAACTGTTGGGAGACTAAGATCATGCAAAAGTTCCTCAATGGAGTTAAAGCATTTCCTGCCACCTTCCAACTGTGGGAAGCATAAACACATGCCTTTCTTAGCTCCATGAGATCAATACTCCAGATACATGGATTTACCAGTTATGCCTTAGCTGTAGACTTTTACAATTGGAATTTGAATACATTTAATATCACATTAAATGAGGGACTGTCACAGAGAGTAGAGGTTAATTTATTCTCCAAAGCACCTGAGGGCAGGACAAGGAGTAATGGATGGAAGCTTATCAAAGAGAGATCCAACCTAGGATTAAGGAGATATTTCCTGTTAGTGAGAACAATTAATCAGTGAAACTGTTTGCCTCTAGAAGTTGTGAGCACTCCATCTTTGGATATTTTTATGAAGAAATTGGGAAGAATTTGTCTGGAATCATATAAGATCTCCGGCTTAAGTAGGGGGTTAGACTAGAAGACCTCCATGGTTCCTTCCAATTCTATAATGCTATATTGTACTGGTTCTGAATTGAAATTAAAATGACATTTATTAATAAATAAATTTTCATTTGGTTTCTCATTATCTTTTGAAATGTAGAAACACTTTCAAAGCATTAAATATTTGGGAGAAAAGATAAAGGGATCAAAATAGAGCTCAATAATTAAAACAAAGAAAAATGAAAATTTTAAAAACAAAAGATAAAGAGGTTTTGGTATTCAAACCCAGTTCCAAATGTTAAAGTACAGATTCTCATCATGATAATTTCCAGAAAGAGTTCTACACTAAAGATCAACTATGATAATCAAGATTATATAGATTTCATATGTATTAAAGAAATTATTTCTGAACATCCATGAAAATATAATATAAGAAAGGCAGGGGTGGGATACGACAGGGTTAACTACCGGTTTGGGATTTACCAGCTTCTCTGCACGCTGTGAGCCGCGTGCCTGTAAATCGTCATCAGCATGCTGTGTGCAGAGAAGCAGCCTTTGAAACAGACCTCTTTTCTTGCTTTTCTAACTGCAGCTGTGCCTCATTTGGCAGCTGAAGTTGAAAAATCAGGAAATAAAGATCAGGTAAGAGCCTGGGTGGGCAGATGGGCAAAAACATCAGCAGACATAGAACCGGTACTATGTCTGCTGCTCTTCAGAGCTACCGGTTCTACAGAGGTGGACAAAACTGGTAGAAACCCACCCCTGGAGAAAGGGGCTAAGAAAACCTAAAATGCTAAAGTGAGCATTACAAAGAGGCTCTTTGTAGAGCTAACAGTTCTTTAATTTATACAAGGTGAAATCCTTCTCCAGTGTTTTACATAACAACAAATTACTGTTGCTGTCTATGCCCTTTTAGGTGACTTGTCCTTGAAAGAAAATGAGCTGAAAGTTATTGTAGAAGCCACTGAATACATATATCCCATCACAGATTCCCTTGCATTAATCTTTGGACATATAAGAGTGCCAGCAGAACTGAACATTTAAAAAAAATGTTATACAACAGAATGAAATGTCAAAAGTTGAAAGGCACAGAAATACCTCAATCTAAGAATTTTATGACTGTCAAGGTCTGCTGAGGAATTGCTATCATTCCTGGATCATCCTGCATTCTGAATAATATCTTTGCATGCCAAGCTGGTGGAGAACTGAGCTCTAATAAAAAGGGTTTTCATTAAAAAGACCTGTGCTACAAATATTATTTACTGCAGCCTTGCCCTTGCATATCAAGGACAGAGACATTCACCTGAATTGCAGGTTAGACTGATTCCTGCATTATGTATTTTAGTTAATCTTTAAATGTAATAGTTATTGTTTCTATTATTTTGAGTATGAGAACATGCTCTGTCTTTAACGATCCCACTAATATATGACAGAGAAGGCAATCTATCAATTTTTCCAGCCTTAAGTACTGTAGATTTTTATTTGTCAATAAAAGCATCTTAAACTTGGCTCAGTGGCAAATTGGCAGCGAGGTCAGCTTCTATAAAATAACTGTAATAAATTCACCATTAAGTTTCTCTCTTCAAATGTTAAGCCACAACTTTTTGCATGAGGTGCAATTTCTGGCCTAATTTCAAAGGCAGAAACATGTAAAAATTCATGCAATAATGCAATCCTAAGGTGCTTTTGTATTTTTGTTTTGTTTTGGTCTCTTCAAGTCAGTGTTGACTCCTGGCAACTGCTTGAACACATTCTTACAGTTTTCCTGGAAAGACTCAAGAAATAGTATGCCCTTGTCTACTCTCTAGGTTGAGAGAGTGAGTTGCCCAAAGCAGGCCTAGAATACACAGTCTCCTGGTTTATAGTCTGATGATTTAACCACTAAACCAAACCTGCTCCCAAATCTTAAGGTTACTGCTACACAAACTATGGAAAGTAATAACCATTAAAGGCAAATTAGGTAGAGCTAGAAAAGTCACTTCTTAATAGCAAGAATTTAAGGTGAACCCATACATACATGCTATCTTACAGGTATAGGGTAGAATGTGCATACATTTATTTTTATCCTGGAAAAAAATATTAGTTACAATGCCCCTGTCTTGCTGGGATGCAGTTTCAGCTTTCTGGCATCTCATCCATCCAATAACTGAGACATCGATCAAAGGGCCACACAATTTCTGTTTCTGGGGATCTGTATAATTTTATTTTTAAATATCGTCATCAAATACTCTTCTCATCTCATTTCTAACAATTAACCCAATGATAACAGACTGAAACCTTGTACTATTCTCTGAACATACATATCTCCCTGAAAGCAATCACAGCAAGGAGACAAATGAATTCTAGAAATAAACATGCACACATACAAAGATCGCAGCTAAGTATAGAGAAAATCAGGAAGCACGATATAGATAGCAGATGATATAACTGATCTTGCCAGTAAAACTTTCCTATGCTCTATTCCTTTGGCTCTACCACAATAACCTCCCTTTGGAGGTACAGATTGATTTTATTAGTAATGTAAATATTTTTATATTTTGTTTATTAAAGTCAATCTGTATCAGCATATTAAATAAGAAATTAAATTTGATGTGATTCTTGTTGTAAAACATCTTACAATTAAAAATCAAACAGGTAGAAAATGTTGCTCAAGATGCTGTTCAATTCCCTTTTTAAAAACAGTTCAAATTAACAAACTGTAAAGGGAGGTGTGTATTGTAGACTGAGACAGATTTGGGGATAGTATATGCTATTTATTGGCAAAAACTGGAACTTTATGTTAGAATTTAGGTAAATAAATGTTTTTAAATAAAAAAATGTCTTTATTCCTACAAGCCAATTTTGTTTTTAATTTTTTCTTTCATTTCAGTAATGGTTTAAAAGCTATAAACAATGTTAAGTTGTTCCAAGTGAAAGAATGATTTAAACAATCTATACAAATCTAAAAATAGTTAACTGAATTTTTAATTAATTGTACTGAATGGTTCTTTATTCTTTAAAAATACAGTGAAAAGGTCTCTCTACTCAAATAGAAATTTGATTTATTCATTTGAGTCCTAGAATTCAAAGCTTATAAAACATGCCTCCCAAATAGAGAAAGATTAATAAATATTACCCAAGAAAGTGCATTTTAGCATCTTCCTTAACAAAATATTTTGCAAAAATAATTAATAACAGCAAGTAGTAAGTAAACAGTAAGTAAATCTAGTAAATTTCAGAAGAGAATTCTAAGAAGGATGCCTTTCTGAAGAATGAAAAGAATTCAGAACAACTGTTAAAGTAGAAACAAGAACTGCTTTGCAGGAAGAACAAATCTTTTGCATTGCTGTCAAGGTAAAAAGATGAACATGTCCATGTAGATATTAGAAGTCAACTTTGACTTGAACAATGAATCATGTCATGATTTATGGCATGACAATAAAAACAGAACCAGGATATAACTGCATACAATTTCCTAAAACCAGCAATGAAAAAACATTTTTTGAAAATATCAGTCTTTTTAGACAAGAAAAAATCAACAATAAACTGAATGGAAGAATGAGCAAAGAATACTGTATTGTTGATTTTCAGTTGATCATTTATATATCCCAATTAGATATAACTTTTTATGAAGAAACTAGTTTTCAAATATAGATTTGAAACTTTATCAATAAGCTTGTAAAGTCTGGTGGAACTGACCTTTACATATGATTTTCAGCCAAGTATCAAAGATTTAACTATAAAAATAATAGTATAGTATAGTACGGTACTATAGTATAGTGATAGTAATATCATGGTAAATTTAACTGTATTAATGTTTCCAAAACTAATTAGACTATATACTTAAACATGCATATATTCTACAGGTTATATGCTATCAAATTAAATAAGCATGACCTAGTTTCCCCCTTTTATGATTTTATTTGTATATAGTGTTTTATTAATAATATGTTTATAGTTCTTTATAAAAAAAATCAGTTAGAATTTTTATATTGTAGACTTATGCATAAATGAATATAATGACCTATTTTGTTTCAGAATGGGAATACTGAGATTGATAGCATTTAAAGTATTTTAAATTAATAGAATTTTATTGATTGATTGATTTAGCCTAGTGCATCTTCATAGATTCAGAGAATTATAGGGTTGGAAGGGACCTTAGATGTCTTCTAATCCAACCACTCGCCCAAGACAGGAGACATTATACCATCCCAGTCATTAAATTAAATCTTTCATTTAAAACTAATAAAATCAAAAAAAAATTAAAAAAATTCATTTAAAGTGATTGGTTGTTATAACTAATAATCTGTTATTAGTTGCAAAAGTAAATTGTGTAATATGTAGTTACAGCCCCTTTGTAAACTGTACCTTACGCATATGACTATTTACTATATATTACATCATATAATCCTTTTCTGTTTATATTGGATTGAAGGAAAAATTAAAAGTTTCTGGAAAAGCTATGTTATCAGGAATTTCACATCTAATTTAGGTTTCATGTGGACTCTAGTCCTGATACCACTCGGTCATTCAAGCTGAATAAGTCAAATAAATATTGAAAAAAATATATAAACAAAAAGGGGATATCTTAAATTTAGGAAAAATCTCAGGCAATCTGAACTTAATTGAAAGATTATAAGACATGAGAAGTTATGTAAATGAAATCAACATTGGAAAGCCTTGATCCAGTCGCAAAATCGTCTTAGGTTTCTATGCATGTGTGTCAGGCCCGGATCCACCCTGATTCAGATCCAGGGCTGCCACAGCAGGGGATGGGCAAGATGTGGGAATGGGAGAGTGTTGAAGGGAGTATAGCCACAACAACATTCTTTCTCCAGAGATCAAGGACAAGTTGCTGGCATTTGGAGGGGGGTGACTGGAATTGGTGGTAGTTGAGAAATGAGATGGATTCAGAGGTAGTATTCAGCAGGTTCTGACCAGTTCTAGAGAACCAGTAGCGGAAATTTTGAGTAGTTTTGAGAAAGTGAACTTCCCAGAGTGGGGTGGAGATTTTCAATATCCTTCCCCTGCCATGCGCACCAAGCACACCCACAAGCCATAACCACCTACCAAGCATCCCACAGAACCGGTAGTAAACATTTGGAATCCTACACTGGGTGGATTGGCTAATGTGACTGGGGAGTCATAAAATGGGGTGGGGCATGAGTTTGTGTGGAAGAGGAAAACGCAGGAATTCAGATTCAGGCTTTCCCAGAAGTCAACATGACTTCTTAATAATTCTTACTTTGATGGACTTTCTCTTGGTTTTTGATTGCATGGAGAGATTAATGGAATGCTAACATTCTGTACTTTTGAAAGAAGTCATGCTAGACCCGCGGTTGCCCAACCGATGGAGGTCCCCACAGTGGGTCGTGAGAAAATTTGGTGGGCTGCAGAGAAATCTCATCCCAG
Organism: Laticauda laticaudata; assembly: GCA_004320025.1. Taxonomy (NCBI): domain Eukaryota; kingdom Metazoa; phylum Chordata; class Lepidosauria; order Squamata; family Elapidae; genus Laticauda; species Laticauda laticaudata. Next base: position 10,074 of record BHFT01027453.1, read on the forward strand.
AGCACCCCCAAAGCATTAATCCAGGCGGGTTGTGTCATCCACATGGCCCGCAGGAACACTCCCTGCCCACTCACTCCTTATCCGGCAAACTTGCCTGCTAAATTGCTATAATTTCTTTTCCAACCATCATCTGTTCTGCTGTGCGGGAGATTAGATTAGCTAGGAAGCGAAATGGTTTGGATTTCTTGTTTTCAATAGTCTTTAGATTTGGCTCTGCTTCTAAGAAGACGGAACCTCCCTTAGGACTGAAAGGTTTGCTTGCAAGCAAATTCAGTGCAGACTCACCGCAAGCAATTTGAGAAACTGAGCTAGCAATGGCAGATAGATAGTACTCTGAATGATTCTGTGACAACTCAATTGCCTGCTTTACCTGATTTTTGGGTAAAAGTTGCTCTTTTTAAATAAAAAAATCAATATTTACTGCATGGTGTGTTGTAGTTGAATCTGTGAGTTTGGCTTGCAAAGTAAATTTATATGTGACAGACTGAAGCTAGCAAGATGGCACAAGATAGATTTGAAGAATCTTGAGCAACTCACATCTGCCTGTCTGCTTTGCCTGATTTTGGGGTAAAAGTTGCTCTTTTTTATATCAATATTTATATAATTTTTTATAATATTTATAATATTTACATACAAGCCATGCCCAGCCAGTCACATGTCCACCAAGCCACACCCACAAATTAGGTCACACCCACAGAACCAGTTCGTGGTCCCTGGGATCTAAAATTATGAGTTTGGTGATCCCTGAGGTCCAAAAGGTTGGCAACCCCTGAGCTAGACTATCTTGTGGAGCAAAATATTACATACTGTATAGATTACTTTAGAGATACTACCAAAGTGGATACCTGTAAGTGAGATGAAAATGGAACACCTCACTGAAAAGAATCCATCTTGGTAAAGTCACAGGAACCACATATTCTATCTGAATTTTTGTTCAAATTGGTCCAACTCTTTTCATAACTTTCGTTAATCCAACAGAAATATAGTATTGCTTGTTGTCTGGTTATATATTTTTCCAATCTTTACACAAGTTCATTGGAGGTGATTTTAAGGACCACTACAGAATAAGCCTTTTGAATACCCTTGCCAAAACAAGTCCATAAGATCTGCTAGAAAACTACAGAAATGAGTAAATGAATATTAGCTTTAATATCCATTGCAGGCTGGATTTAATAAGAAATATGCTGCTGTTGGATAGAAATTTCTTGTGAGCATATTCTACACATTTACTACTTGTCGTCAAGAGTTTGTTCATCCCTCAATTACTGAAAACAGATGCAAATTCTATATCTTAAACTGAATAGTAGAGGAAAGCATCCTTTCTGTTTTCTTCAATTGGTACTCAAAAGGTTCTATTGACTCTTTATGCAGATATTATGCTGCTATTTCATTATTTGCATACAATCGTTTTCTAAAACTGGAATTTATTGTAAACAGAAAGGTCTGTTTCTTTACAAAGTGGTGGCATTTTCTAAGATTATTGCCATTATAAACAGTTATGAATAATTACAATGAGCAGTGCCAGCTGTACCTAACTGCATACTCATTTTCTGTCTGAAAATCTCTATCAACCCACATATAAGCTATACTGAGAATTTTCATCTATTAGAAGCAATGCTAAAATATGTGTTGATGTGGAAAATCCCATGTAGAAATAAATGAATTTTATATAATTCAGAATATGTTTTTGCATATACTTCTGGCAGTATTACACAAGACTACTGATGCAATATTTAGAAAAGAAATGGGTCTTGCTTTTCAAAATGTAAATATGTATAGATCTATCAGTTCATATTTTTTCCAATATAAACATTGAAAAAACATTTATTTAGCAGAATAAAGAAGACAAGCTACAATTCTGTACTTTACATAATCTAATGCTAAATTAATGGATTACCTATCAGGTTACCATTTTAGGATGCAAGATCTTTTAGGTTTCACTGTTAGTACCAAATTTAAGTATTAAGTATATTTCATCTAAATCACATGGTAAAATAACAATTTATTTACAGAAACAGACTGTCTTCTCGAGGAAACTTGTAAGATTTCAAACTATGCCTCCAGAATATATTGATAGCCAGTGTAAGTGTACTGCATTTAATAATGCTTTCTTTATGTTTCTGCATCAGGTAAAATCTAGTACATTATGCAATACATTTTATAGTTTATTCTATATAATTCAAAGTTATGCTTTTTTTTTCCTTTCCCAAAATTTTTATAAGGTCAATTTCAGAATTAGATGGCTGCTGGCTGAGGTTGATGAGTTTCTTACCAGTAAAAAAGCTTTGTTTGCATTTAGCAACTAGAAGGTTACATATTTTATATGACACATAATAGATGAAGCAAACTGTTGTGTTCCTATAACTGGAAATGGTTTCTATTGACAAAATGGGGAAGGGAACAATTAACTCTGCATTAGAATCCACTACACTACTCAGTCTGCTTCCTAATCCTCCAGAGCATATTTTAAAATATCATTATGCAAAGGCAGTTCTAAGACCATATTGTTGGAATTCACTCAGAGTATTATTTGTTAATATTGTTGCTACATAATAGCTTTAATTTTATCTGTACTTCTCGCATTTTATCTGTATTTGTTCTTTTGATCAATATTAATGTATGTTTTTGATTGATATTGATATATTATTGATATATTAATCATACTATCCATACATCCATTATTAATATTATCACATCTATCACAAACAATGAATATATAACATAAGATAGTATCCTCGAAGGTTTAAAAATGAAAAAGATTACTTTTTATTGTATTCCTTTGAATTGGTCATGCACTCATTTTTATTCGAAATTACTTTTCACTTCCACAAAAGTTCAGAATATATAACATGAATTTATTGTATAAATGAAAGCCTTTTCTAAAATTTAAATAAAATATTTCAGTGAACATATAGCTAAAAATAAAAATACTACAATAACCTCAGTACAAAACATACGAAATGTTGTGATTGACTAGATACAAATGAATTACTTTATTAAGGCTGTTACATGGTATGAAAAATTAGAATTGAAAGTGAGTCCTGTTTCTTGATGAAGATTTGAGAGGAATAAATTATTATGCTCTTAAAATAGTGGGACAGTAAATGGTCTTAATTTTACTGTAAACATGTATACATTTTATATAATATATATATATATATAATAATAAAAAATAAAATAAAAAAAACATAATATATATATATACTAATTATATTATATAAAACAATACATAATATACATATATAAACAGCACATATATATATATATATATAGTATATATATATATATATATTATATATACATGTATATATATTAATTTACATGTATAGAATATTAATTTGCAGGTATGTTCAAAACAATATTATATAAAATTATTATGTAATATATAACTATTATACAGATATAAAAGTAAAGGAAAAAACAAACAAAATTAAACACAAATGATAGTCTGAATGCTTTTAACTTCACATTCGTATTAATTTCTCAGTGAGATTTTAAAAGATTTTCCCATACCAAAATTTATTGGTGTTACAGAGCAAATCTTGATATCTCTGTGGCATTTTAAGTATTGACACATCAAAATATATTTTCTTGAACTGTTTTGAAATAATTTTAGATTCTTAGGAAAACTAATCACTAGAACATAGGAAGCTGCCTTACACTAAGTGAGGCCACTGGTTCATCTATATTGCCTATTTGGATTGGCAGCAATTCCACAAGGTTTGAGGTAGGTTTCTCTCCATGAGCAGTAGAATGAGAAATAATGAAGAGTGAACCTGATATATTATCCACGCAAACCTTGTACACAGGTAAATGAGAAACACAGTTTGAATCCATGCTCTTTGGTAAAGGCTCTAATATTCTATTCTTCCACTCTATTACTATGTATAGTATTTTATTATTGTTTCTTAATAGCCAAGTTAAGCCTGACATTTATACTAATTTCCACATTGCAACTACAAGCCCTTTATCTCTTATTTTTCACAGTTATTAAATATATAATCATTCCTGTTATTCTAAGGTTCATCTTCCTATTCCAAGGTTTCAGTTCTTGTTATCGCTAAGGTTCCTGTTAGTCTGTGACTTCTCAAAACACATTAAAAGAAATGTTTGTAAATCAAGTTGTCCAATGAAGTTCAAAGATGTAAAATGTTTCACCTTTTCTCCTGGAAGCAACTAATAAGAATCTCTAAAAAGCACATGCATTTTGATTCACCGCTTATATTTAAAAGCTGTCATTTTATTTACCCATTTCCTTTAAAAAAAAAAGAATTAGTAAAGTTCTCATTCCCATTATTGTCCAAATAGAAACCCTTTTAACANTCACCGCTTATATTTAAAAGCTGTCATTTTATTTACCCATTTCCTTGAAAAAAAAAAGAATTAGTAAAGTTCTCATTCCCATTATTGTCCAAATAGAAACCCTTTTAACAGTATCATAGCATGCTGTTATCAGTATGCTATGATACATGATGTATAGCATACATCATAGTTACACTTGATATTTTGCTGCATCACTGAAAGTTTCTACACATAACTAAACTGCCAACTAGTTTTAAACAAATTGTTCAGTATTTGTGAGGCAGCTGAGCTCTTATTGTCATTCTCAAAACCCAACAATAATTTTACATATGTAAGAATAGGATAAATCAAGTATCTTAGCTATAGTAAAAATTACAATATCTTATGTTACTGGGAAAATAACACCAGATATACAAAAGGCAATATAAATGGTCAGTCGGTTACCTTGTCAGATTCTCAGGAAGAAAAGAATTTGATCAGATCAGGATAAATTTTATGAATGAAACCATTTCAGGAGCCCACTATATGGCAAAAAGTGAAGTTATTAAACAATGAGCGATATGTTTATTACGGCATAAAGTTTTATTTCATTTGTTTCTTAAAATGTTGTTGCTAGCTACCACCTCTACAATATATATCAACGTGGACACAGGCAGAGAAGTGAAATACAAGAAACCCTTCTTCTGAAAGCCTTATAAATATGCAAAAGAATAGGACAGCGGCTCGAGCTCAGAGAGATCTTTCCCATCCTCACATGCAGAGGTAGGAGCTCCAGTTTTTCTTCTCACTATGTCCCAGGCTGGCCCACAAGGCCTCATTAACACAGGCCACATCCTTAAAGGACAATGTGGCCTGGACCGCTTTCCAAGACCGCAGACAGGAGGGGGCTGTTTGAATGATACAGATTTGCAGAGCCATTGGGGAAGAGTCTCGGATTACCGGGCAATCCCAAATCCCGAGGCACCGGGCAGGAGGACACTCTGCAGAGCTCGTTTTCCCTGCTGGAAATCGAATTAGGGCGTTTCAAAAAAAATAAATAATAAATAAATAAAAAAATAAAACAACAACAACAACAACAACGAANTCGTTTTCCCTGCTGGAAATCGAATTAGGGCGTTTCAAAAAAAATAAATAATAAATAAATAAAAAAATAAAACAACAACAACAACAACAACGAAGGAAAACTCGTGCAAGGTTCCAACTTGACATTTCCAGGCGCCCGGTCCGAATGCAATCGGTGCCCTCCGGACTTCCCCATCCCCTGAGGCTGTTGCCATGGGGAGCTGCAGTGCAGTCTGTGGGACAGCGGGTGGGAGGAAGGACCGGGGCCGGGGCCGGCCAAGCCGGGGAGAGGGAAGAGATTGTGCGCCCTCTCGCCCTTCCCCTCGACAGCCCTCGGGAAAGGCGAGCCGGGAAGGGGCGACCCACACAGGACAGACCTTGGACAGCAGCGGCGGCGGCGGCGCGGCGGTTCCTCTCTCTGCTTGCACCTGTCGGCCGGCTCCCCTGCACGATGCCCGGGCTCTTCTGGCGAGGGGGAAGGATGCCCACCCCCCCGGGCCCCCCGGGCAATGGATGAAGGAGCAGCGGGAGGAAGAGAAGGCAGGCTCGCTTACCTCGCTCAGCCCCGGCGACAGTGACCCTCGTCGAGAGCGCTCGTCGGGGCAACGCGCCGCCCTTTCTCCGCCACCTCTGCACGGCGCAGCTCCACGCACCGCGCCGAGGGGTCCCCTCAGTCCCGGGCGGGGGCTCCGCTCCTTTCGCGAGACTGGCGGCGGATCCCCGTCAAGGCAAAGGCAAACAGCCTGCGCTCGAGCCACTGCGCTACGATGCTTTTCGCGAGGAAGACCCCACCGAGGATGGAGTGAAGGATCCAAGAGAAGCGAGCGCGCTCGAGAAGGGACAGGAGAGAGGGGGAACAAAACCCAACAACCCACTCTTGGCGCCATCTGTGAGAGTCTCCGCGCGGCCCGCTTCTCTTCCTTTCCCTTCAAGCCCGCCTGCCTAATCGGATGCCGGGCGAGTTGTTTCGCCGCTCCTCCCCCTCTTGTTTCCGTCTGTCCCGCCCACCCAGTGCCTTTCCTGGTCCGGATGAGAGCAACGCCCGCTCTCAGGCCAATCGCACGCCTGCGCCGCGGGGATCTTTCCTGAAGCCCCCAATAAACGAGTCTGTCCCCTTCTTGACTGCCCAAGCAGATAGACCGTCTCAGGAAGGAATGACAACCATTCCGTGGCAAAGTCGCCACGGCTTGCCTCTCGGCTTTCTTTGCCCTCTGCGGCTGTTCTGGCTGCGTTGCGCGGATTGGAGGCGCCCTCTTGGCTCCCGAAACGCGGGGCTGCTGGGTTCGTGGCCGCACTTTGCAGAGCAAGAGGGGAGCCTTTTCGAGGCCCCGCTCGTGAAACAGCCGCCCCTTTGTGTTCCTTATACCGGCACCAAATTGAGAGAGAGCTGCGGTCCTGGGCACGCCGACAGAGGGGCCTTTTTCCTCAGCGGGTCTCCAGGCAAAGCAACGACGCGGGGGGCTTACTCAGAAACCGAATGACTTGGTTGTTACTCAAAAGCCTTGTGAGGTGACAGTCTTAACGGGAGCGTGTGCGCCCATCTTTCCTGAAATAAAGTCAAAAATAATATTACAAACCATGAGAAAATGAGAGGTTGGGATGCTTTGAATTTTAGCTCCGGGTCAGTTTCTCATAGGGGCATATTACTGAACCGGAGCTGTTCAGATTCTGATTGAGGACAGAACATCTGGAAATCCTATATACACTTCGTTAGTTATGTAACACTATGTCTGTACACGCGCACACACACACAGAGTATATACATGTATATAAAATGAAATAATCTGAAAACTAATTCCGATAATAGTTTATGATGTGGGCAATCCCTTTGATTTAGTGCTATTAATTATATAGTGTATAGCAGGGGGGTCAAACAGGCTGGATCCAGCCCGCTTAGTGCTCAGATCTGGCCCATGAGATTGCCTTCGAAGCAGTGAAGGACCAGCCTGTGGTGCCTCTGCCAGCAAAAACTTAGCTCGGAAAGGCTGTTTTCACTGGCAGGTGGTTGCAGGAGACTGTTGTAGCCGAAAACGGAGCTCGGGAACCCATGTTGTCTGGCAGAGCACTCAGGCCACCACAGGCACAAGTGATGTCAAGCTAGCCATACCCACCGCGCCCAGTCCCCACCAACCCTGATGCAATCCTCAATGAAATCGAGTTTTGACACCTTTGGTGTACGGTATTTTCAGATTTTAATTATAATCTAATCGTTAATTAGGGCGATCACTGGAATCGTGACACTCATCTTTCTCCAATTTGTCTACACAGAATTATTGTTCTATTTGCAATTAAGAAAACAACAGATGTCCGAGGACTAAACCTAGTACTAAACCATAAGCGATGTTCCAGTCAACACCAGAAAAATAATACTGAGACATACGAGATTTTACTTCTTACTTTATGATTTTGGTATGGTATAATAGTTTCTCTAGTAGAATTATTGATCATTTAATAAATAGGACGTTGCTTAAAAGAATGCTGCAATAATCTCAAGAACCCAATCCTGAACATTACAGATTTTTGAAAGTTACGCTGGTGCATTTGTCAGTTTTCTTAATTTTAAAATGACAGTTGTCACTTGGATGGGAATTTCTTTAACTCTGAAACCTTTTAAATGAGAATATGTTAAAGTTTCTGACTTAAGCTCAATTTGTAGAGATTTCATGGACCTGTCAATATAGTTTTACTTTAGGAGGATCAGTAGAAGAAACATAATTAAATTATGCATGGTACATAGAAAATAGATACAAAGAAATTCTATCTCATAATAATGAAATTTAGAATCATCCAGTAAAATATTTTACAAAGTGTATTATACATTTATAGAATGAGATGCTCCAAAATATTGTGGTAGCTACTATCTTAAATGGTTTTAAAGGGTATTCAATCAATTTATGGACAATAAGGATATCAATGGCTACTTCTCAGAGTTAACACAACTGCTAAGGAGCAACAGAAGGACAAAGATATGGCCTTAGCCTCCTCTATACACTTTATATAGATTTTATGCCACTATGGGAAAGAGTAAACTGGTCTGATTTCATGAGTCTGTTTAACATACACATACATGAATTTGTACGCTATGTATTTTAGTGATTTGTCAGCTTCCAAAAAGCTGAAACATTTTTAAAATCATTGTAAACATGATCCACAAGCAATAATATTACAAAATTAGTATTTTGTATAAAAATTTGTGACATATTACTTATTAGTGGTTGCCATAGAGGGTATGATAAGTACACCCATTTGCTAGAGAATATCTCACAAACAACCTGCTATATATGAGGGTTTTTCTTCCTATTAAATAGCTTTGTTTTTTAAAAAGTAAAGATGTTTTTTACTTTTTTACTTAAAAATTGGAGTGGAAGGGAGAATGGCAGATGGTAAGGGAAGTGTTGCCAGGCCTATGAGTATCCACAAGAGCCATGTAATCTTCAGGATATAAATTTCAATAATTTTTAGAGAATGTGTTTATTTTAATATTTAACTTTGTGCTGGTCTGTGAGTACTAAAGCTTGATTCTGATTCTCCTCCTTAAGGAAAGTGTATCGTTTTTGATCAGCAAAACCACCATGGTCTTTCAGTAGAAGGAGTAATGGCCTTAAAAACCTACAAACTATAGATCTTGTTTTTCAGTTTCCTTTTAACAGCAGCAGAACAATGAGCCCCTCCCCTCAATAGCCTTTTGCCAATTGAACAGCAGAAATTTGTCTGAAAACATCTAAAAAATAGCAATGTACTGTGTCTCATTTGAAAAAAAAAATACATCGTAATTGACCAAGTTTGTAGCTTTGTTTTTAATCAGTATGTGATAGGATTAAGATTAAAAACTTAAAATGAAACTGGATTTTCCCAATAAAGGTAAAAGTGAGTGATTACTTTGTGACTGTTGTGGTCTAGCTTTAATGGGCTGTCAATTTATGTAAGTTAATTACAAATTTTAGCTTTGAAATTCTTTCATGCAGTTAACATTTTCACCATTTTTAAATGCTTTCATCAATTCTGAAAGTCTTAGCACAGGTTGCAATAAATGGTTTACCATTTCCAGATGAGCACAATTCAAAGCACACTGACAATGTCTCCTCGAATGGTGATGAAATGTTTGCAATCAAATTGCCAAGCTCAGAGCTCAGACCAACAACCCATAATTTACCATCTTATAAATTTAGAGGTGGATGCTGTAATTATAACAGGAGAAATATCTTCTGATTTCTATCTATCTTTTAAATAGAGTACTATTACTGTCCATTCCTTCATCCTAGAATTGCGGTAGAATAGAATTAAATAAACCGATTCCTTCTTGGTAATCAATTTCTTGATTGATAAATAATGTTATTTAGTTGTATCATGATTTAATGTATTTTTAAATATACCTCAGAGGGTTTCTGGTACTATATATAAATCAATAAGACTTCCTTCTGATAATGGCTACAATCCAAAGAATTTCATGTCTAGTTATATGGTATAAAGCTTTATCTTCTTACAATCACATAGCAAATCAGTTTAAACAGCACAAAGTATACTGTATGTGAATCCTATTGCAATTTTTAATTTTAATTTTAAGAGATTTTTAAATAACTCTAACATACCTGTGCAATTTGTTTAAAAAATGTGTACTGTTGTGTCAGTACTGTTGCCATAATCATCATTTTACTTTCACATAATTTGATGATGAAGATTCATACGAGATCGAATCTAGGTTGGTCACTAGGACCCGAGATTTACTCTTCTGAGTTTTCAGACTCATGCTGGAGCCCATCTTCAGGGAATTTCTCTCTACTTGGATACATGCTATACCTATTGGTTAATTGGTATGTTGATGTCTGGCGATTGGCTGTTGTTTCCTTCTGCTGCCAAGCCCTTGGCTCCTAAGTATATTTGCCCTCATTCTTCCATATCCACTTGCCAGATTGACTATATAAGTAAACTTTTAAAAATTGTTATTTACTGACATATTAAGAATTGGGGTAATAAGTTGAATCAGTTAAAAAAAATAAAATTGCTTGTGGTTAATGAGAAAAGAAGTCCAAATGTAGTATTCTATAGTAGTATTCTATATGTCCTTAAACCTGGTGTCCCATCTTATCCAAGTGCTTTTTGTACTGGGTCAGACAGGCTCCAGAAGGTGCTTCTTAGGGTGCTAATTCTGACATTGGATCTGAGAAAGGAAGCTTATTGTATGTATGATGCTACCATTCTAATTTCTTTTATCATGTAAAATCTGTTATATACACAAATATTCAAATGATACGGTTTCTTAAGCTCATTACTTTCCCAAATAAAAGCAAACATATGTGTCCCAGGATAATGGTGCAGGATTCAATCTGTGTCTGTCACTAGAACCAGAGGTTTAGTCTTCCGATCTTTCCGACTCGTGCTGGAGCCCAGCCTCAGGGAACTTCTTTTGATTGAAATGTGTGGAGAGATGTTCCTGGAAGATAGGCTCCAGCACGAGTCCGAAAGATCAGAAGACTGGATCCTGCGACATTACTTCCTGTAATGTTTGGCTGTAATACAGTGATAGGAAAACAATATGTGAGAAATGTCAATTATTTTAAAAAGTAGAAACTAACCAGAAAAGCCTACATGATATTACCATACAGTTGCCTGCTGTCTGCTGTTACCATAATTGTGTTTCAAATATGAATATTATGCTGTCTAATTTGAAATTAAATACTACATCTGAATGCATCGGTCTTTCAGCTATTAAGAAAAAAAGAATTCCAGTACTCAACAACTTGTCAGACAATACAGATGAGCACGAGCAAAGACATGTAACTTTGATTAAGAAAAAATATATTTTAAAAACAATAACTGGTTTCAGTTTTTATGTACTAATTGATCATGTTTCTGAAAAATTCAAAAGATCTAGCCTTTCAGTAATCAGAGGTACAAGTTTCATAATCAGTGCAGCTCCCTTTTCTTTCCATGTGCTGTAACTAGTCCTTATTTCTTTTTTGCTAGTCACAAGGTATTTTTGCAAACCTTAATTTGCACTCGTAAGATAAGGGGTTAAACTTGGCTAATACTTGATGGGGAGTTAGCAAAAAATATTCGGATTGTAGGCTAGAATAGGAAGTTAAAATAATCTCAGGAAATGCAGTGGCAAATTACTTTTATCCTGTTACCATAAGAATACATGTGTCCATAAAGTCATCAGGAGTCAAACTTGACTTGAAGGAAGAGTTACTTGTTAAAGCTCTGAATAAATAAAAACAAAACTGTGAATAGAATAAGGCATGCAGATTAAATATGTCTAGGACAAGTTCAAGTAATCTTTTTCAGTAAAAGTACTCTAACTGATAAGTGTTCCAGATTTAGCTCAATACGAGCAGTAATCTTTCCTAATCTTAGAATATCCCACATTGACCATATTACACAACTTCTGACATTTTTGCACTGGCTGTCAATTTGTTTCCAGGTACAGTATAAGACAGGGGTGTCAAACTCACGTCATCGTGGCGGTATATGACGTATCGGGACTTTTTTCCCCTTTGCTAAGCCCGGCATGGGTACAGCCAGCATGTGATGCATCCAGCCCATGGGCTGGGAGATTGACAGTTCTGATAATAAGGTTTTTATTAGCTTAAGACCCTGAACAGATTGTGCTCATGTCCCCTGACAAAGAGCTGCTTCTGCAAGATTTCCACCACTCAGATGGAAATAGACAGATATGATTTAGAGGTGACCCAACTTTCCAAGTGGAAGCCACTTATAATGTTAAAAGCAGAAAAAAAGTTTTTTTAAAAAGTGCTTGGAAGCAAACAAACATTTAAAATACCAGAACTGCAGCGGCTCAGCACCATGCTCAGCATCCAATACCTGGAGGGACTGATGGAAGTTCAATGTCTTTTTGAACAGTCTGAGTGTGGGAGCCTTATAAATCATCTGGAGAACCAGGCAGTCACTTGGGATGAAGCTTTCTCCCTTGATTGCCCTGTGGAACTAGCTTGCAGTAAAAGAGAAAGTCTGCCATTTCTTTCTTTGATTTTTAAAAAGACAGACCTTAATTGGCCTACCTTGTATAATTTTTTTAGCATGTTTAACCCTCTTGTCAAAATTATAATCAACTTTTCATTAGATTTCTTCCCAATAATTATATACTTTATATTTTTAAAAAAATATTACTAGAGTTTTGGCATCTTCTAAATTATCCGTGGGCTTTGGTAAATAATAGTAAAAAAAAATGTAATAACTAAGTAACCATCAAATTTTGTAGAGATTGTATTTTCAGGCAAAGACAACTTAATTCCAGATCTTGTTCTTTGCAAGGGGCTAGGATTTGTTAGACAAAGAAAATGCTAACAGTTTTATTGGCTAGTTTTTAGTTTCTGGGATAAAAAATATTTTAAGGCTCTTTGTGTTATGTTACTTTGAAGCATATCACGTTAAAATTTACTGTGTGTTGTATGACTGTGCTTCAAGATATGTGTTGCGCTAGTACTGCCTGTTGGAGATATCCATAATAATCTGAAGTGCAGATTCTGAGACAATTGGCAATTAGATCTAGAATAGATGAAATGCAGTCTCAGTAAACCTGCCATTTCTTGTGTTTCTCTTCTCCATTCTGAAATACAAGATATGAATGAAATACATGAAGTACCTCTCTGTGGCATATGATTTGTCATTATCAGCATCTCTAACATAATCACAAACAACTTGTTGGGCCTTGATTCTTGCAAATTAAATAATCCTTAGGAATGACTTTATTAAAACTGGAGCTGGGAGCAAGGACTGAGCGTGAGGAAAACAAGTTGAACTGAATTCTTAAGACTAGAAATTACTCCTCAAAGGCATTGGAAATGTATAGATATCCAGAATACTGAATTTCTGTTCTAATCTATGTTAGTATGCATGGTTCAAAAGGAAGAAGTGTTCCTCCCAGAACAAAAAGGGAATCCAGCTAGCTGCTTCTTCTTCTTCTTCTTCCTCTTCTTCTTCTTCTTCTTCTTCTTCTTCTTCTTCTTCTTCTTCTTCTTCTTCTTCTTCTTCTTCTTCTCCTCCTTCTCTTTCTCCTCCTCTATTTCCTCCACCTTGATTAAGCCTTTTCTCCATCTTGAGCAGAATTGGATTGCCCTGTCATTTTCAGAGAAATGTAACCTTAACTAATTCTAATAAGTATAGTTTACAAGAAATGGCTTTCCTTTATCTGTGAAAGTTTAGTAGATGTTCTACTTACTAAAGGTATCAGATAACAATTATACACCCCCCAGAATTGGATCAGTAGTGAAATGGTTGGCATATAAATTTAATGAATTAATAAATAATTACAATCATAAAATAACCAATTTATTCAAATACAATCTCTGCACTCTATTCTCATTGAGCTTGCAGTTTTCTCATATTTGGGTTTCTTGGATTTCAGTTAAAAAAAGACCAATGTATGCCCATGTATTTGAAATATCATTAGAGATGAAGAAGCCTCCACTGTTTTGTAGAAACTGCTTCATTTCAATGCCCTGTAGATGAATATGAATCACCCACTTTGTACTATAAGGAATACTGGAAGCATTTTTTCCATATGATTATTAACTGTTTATAACACGGTGCTGAGAAAAGCTCTGGCATCATGTAAAGTTATACCTGTGGTTTGGAACACCAATTTTTAACTGCTCTAATTGGTGTAGAATGATGAGCTAGCAGACCAGTAATCCTTAAGCTATTTAAATTTGGCTTAAGCCTCCTGCATATTTCCATATTTCATTTTGGTTCTTTTCTTCACAAAGTCTTAGGAAGTCAATTAATTACTGAGCATTGATGATTATTCTCCTTTTCCTATCTTCTCAAGAGACCCATAAACTAATGCTATGCTAGTAGTTAAATGCCTGGAGATTTTCAGTCATCCAGGTCATGGTTGCCCAAACACGCTTTTTCAAAAGACAACTGGATTTTCTTTGTTTTTGCTTGAAGACGTCTCACCCTAATGGATATACTCTGGGAGGTTGTAGGAAGTGACTGTTTCTGATCCAGCTCCAGGCTATATTATGTTTTGTCTGGCCCCCACTCCTTGGAATATGGTCTCTCCTTCTTGGGAAACTGCCACTTCACTGTAGTCCATCACATTACATCCTTGCTCACAGATACATTCTACCATGTCATGCTTTATTCAGCAGAGCACCACATCTCTTCAATGATCTCATTTTTTCAAACCAGTGTTTTGCCCTCTACTTTTTAAAAAGAATTAAAATGATACTGTCATATTGGATTTCTAAATAATAGTTCTATGAAGCCAGGGTGAAATATTATATCTTACAGTAAATTGAATGTTAAATAATATAAATATGGAGATATTTCCTCTATATCATGTAATATGTTATTTTCACATGTAGCAAGGTGTCTCCAGCAAGGCATGTGAAATTGTTCCTTATTTTCTGTGTAAAGCTATTTCCTTCTAAGTGCCTCTGTCTGTCCTCTTTGCCAGTGTCCTTTGGAGAATTGACAAGCATGATTGTGCATATCCTTGCTTGCCAGACAGCAGTTTCTGGATGATCAATCATGGCAATGTTTTAGGCAGATAAAAATCACACCCAAGTAATTTTGCATTTTCTCCCAAGTATAGAGCAGAGTTGATTAGGGAGCAATAGTAATTAAAATAATTTAATTTGATGAAAATGTAGAAAATAGAAGATACATATTATGCAGAGGATGCATCCAAATCAACTTTCTCCTGAGATGCCTCCTTGGCTAGAATAAGCCAAGGTATGCTGACACACCCTCTTATTGTCTCTATATAATGAACTTGGGGAGTAGGGGAGGATTAATTTTCTCAGTGAAAATAATTCTCATGTAGTGTTCTTGGAAATGACTAAGTAGACATCAGTTGAAATATTGCCTCCTCAAGCTCTTCGTTCTAAGCTACAGGTTGGAACACCCATCTGCGTGGAAATCTGGACATGAGTTAGCATTCCTGACAGTCAACGCTGCTAGCAACCTACCTCACTTTCTGAAAGAAAGCAGATCTTTGGATTGTTGCCTCACATTTTTTTTTATTCATCCTTACTTTTGGTACACATGCAAGAAGCTCAGATCTGTTTATACACTTCTTAGAAACCAGACATAAATCTTAATTCTACCACATAGAGAACTAAGAATGTTTTGAAGTAGCTGAACTGTTTCAACAGAACATAAATTAATATGCAATAAAAAGCAACATATAAAGACAATACTGTGGTCAGAGTCCAAAGAGATCATACTCAGTTTTTTATCCATTATTTCATTGCTACCACAATGAAAATTCCAAATCATTTGAAATGAACTGAGGATGTTCGCCTGAAGTATAGGTCAGAAGAGAAACTGAAAGCTCAGGACATGAAGCTGCTTGTGTTGTCTATGTTTCACAATATCATGTCTCAACCACAATTTCCAAAGTTCATTTAAAGACAATTGGTGATGGGCATATGTGGTACAACTTTTAAATGTGGTGCAACTTTCAAATGTGGTGCAACTTTAAATTGAAAATAAGCTGTATCCTATATACCATAGTCATTGGCTCACTTCTCCCTATACCTGCTCCTACCTGTTCGAGTAACACGAATTCTTGTTAAACATAGAGATTTGGATGAAAACTTTTGGTATAGAAAAAGTTATAAATCTATGAAAGAAAAAACATGTCACCAACTACAAAATGAATCAGTGATGCTGAAAATCTGCCAACCATTATATTAGTTATTCTTGATAACTGGAAAAAAATCAACAGCATTTTTATTTCCAAAAGAAAATAAATGTTATTTATAGATACTAATTGCTATGCACTAATGTTGTTTCTTTATTAGATGTATATCTGCCTTTCAACCAAATGATATTCAAGGAGGCTAAAAACAATGACACTAATACAATCTAATGAAATATTCAGCATTTCATATCATATCATCTTATCATATCTTACAATAAAAACTCAGCTAAAACTAATTACAGGATATGTGAAAATCAGCTTAAGGGCTGATAAAAATATCTTTGCCTGCTCTCAGAATAAGTAAGTAAGGGTAACTTTGAGCATAGTTGACCAAAGTCACTATCATACCACAAGGACCACACCAACTCTCCATAGTTGTCATCAATTCAGTCTCTGATTTGCCAACATGCAGATCAGTGATCTAACATGCTTGATCGAACTGACAAATATTAACATGTCAATATATTCTTTTCTTACAAAATTTTCCATCTGCATACTAAATGCAAGTTAACTCGAACATAAAAGAGAAGATACTAGGATTCAATCTTAGGCTAAATAAGTCCTTCTTTGTTCAGAAGGACCTCTGTTGAATTGTAAAATGATTGCAAAAGAATGTTCTGGTGCTTCATGGAGTAATTCAGTTTTCCAACAGTGGGCTGTGATTTCAGAAAATGACCAGCTGGACTTTTACCATTAAGGCATTCAAGCCTCAAATGGCACATAGAGATGTAATGGCAGAATTAAAGAATGTACCACAGAATTGAAGAAGTCAGATGACCCTAACCCTCCTTATTTAATTACTAGAGAAGCAGGAGCTTTCCGATCAGAGAACTCCAGGTCATAGAACATCCTTATCTGAGACGGAGCTGCCTTATTTCAGAATAGTAATAATAATCATACCGTACATTTTCAACAAAGTCAACCAAATAAAATATAGATCTCTGGTTACTGTCAAGACAAGAACCTATTATACTTGAAAGTTAATTTTGTGTTCGGTGCCAACAAATAGCTTTAACTCCTTTTGTTCCAGGGGTGCTCAAGGATATGTACTCTCTGAAAAATAGTATAAACTATTTGAATCATGTTCACTTTTTTTATATACTTTCTATTTGTGTAACAAGAACTACGCATGTATCATGTCAACATAATTCCTAATAGAGGAAGTGTTTAGCTTTTGTTATTTCTAAGTAAATGCAAGAGTGGTAGAATTATTAGTTCCCATAATTTGGAAATTATATTTCAATTGATGAAGTCTGAAATCATATTTGCCATTTTTAGCTATGAGTGGGATGATACCAGAATTACCGTCATGATTTTCATAACAGGGATCTTATTGACCCTATGACATGTGAAGGGTTTGTGAAGCTAAGTTTGTGAAGTTATGTGAAGACCATATACATACCAGATATATCTTTCTGAGTTGTCTAATTCTGCACCTCTATTGACTAGCTGCCTCTCCTTACCTAAAAATTTGCATCATTCTTTCCTTTTAATTTTGTGTCACCTTTACTTTTTTTACTGGCCTAATGGTCATGATAAAGATTTGTTTGAGTTGACCATATACATATATAAACAGTTGCATATGGTTGATGATAAAGAGGAAAGGACAGAGTGAAACAGAAGTAAACAAACTCTTGACCTGCTTAAGATACCTTGTGTGTGTCTGTGTATAATTTTTCTAAGAATTTTGCTTATAAAAGTAAAATTTATTACAAACTAAACTTTAAAAAGAAAATAGGAGTAAACGGTTAAAGAAAAAAGACCAAGAAAGAGAAAAGTAGGAACATAGAAAGGAAAGAACAAAGAAATACATGATAAAGTAATTCCAACTTTCATTATAAGTATAAACAAATTTATTAGTTACCTCCTCTAAGGTTACAAACATTTACAATATCTCTTCATGCCATACCCCAACTTTAATCTTGTAAAAAAATATACAAGACATCATCTTTTCCTGATATCAGTAGAAAGTCTGTAAAGGTTCCCAGAAGTCACAACATATTTTGTTTTAACCTTTATCAAATAAACCAACTTTGAATTCCTTCCTTTTACTTCTAATAATTTTAATATTTTGTTCATTCAAATGTTGTCATAGGATTTGATCATTACTTTGTTGTCCCGTTATACATAGTTCTTCAAGTTTTTTAACAAACCTCTGTAAATTCAGTAGGAAAAAATTATCTAAGTTACTGTCTTGGTTTGTCATTTATATTTCCCTTTTAAATTTTAATGCCTCAGCCAATTTCTTCTATAGATCCAGAGAAAAATCATTTTCTAAATTATTATCTTTGCCTGTAAAATGTAAATGCATTGTGATACCATCTCTATCATATCAGTTACATTGTTCTACATCTGTCATTTCTTAAATAAAATATTTTGGTCATAGTCTATCCATAAAAGCAGACATTATTACTGATTATTACAGACATCAATATTATTAATATTGTGGCTACTAATTTCTGATTCCGTTTTTCGAAAATCTCTGATAATATTTTCATTACTAGAATTTTTTGCAACATTTTTGCAGGTTTATACATTTTTGTTCTACCTAAAGACTATATTCACCTCTAATGTCCCGTTTTTGAAATCATGAAATTGTTTATTTTTGTTTTGTCTTGCAAAAACCAAAATGGAATACATTTTCTATGAGAAGCTAACCATTCATTATAATTAATTCCAAAATCTAAGTTTCAGTATTCCAATTTTACCTGGACCCCTTTATAACTTTCCATTTATAATTTTCCAGGATCAAAATCTTATTTCGCTTTTTGCTGTTTATTTCAGATTCTTTAAATTCCTAAATTTAGGATTAAAAACTTCATTCAGTCATGATTGAAAGCAGACTAACCTGGCATTTTCAGAATTGTCAATTTGAGGATCTCTAATAGTACTGAATGAACAATGTCTGAAACTGGTTAGAAAGTGAGGTTCATGAATTTAGTGCCCTTTAAACAGTTGCAAGCAAGTTGACTGATCCTATCAACTCTTGGCCTCCAAACTTGTGGAAAACTACTAATCTGTGGTTTCCTCATGAGAAGCAATCATGAGAAGCAGTGCATATGAGCAATCTCCCATCTTTTCCTTGCCTGGAGAGTTTCCAAGGGACTGGTCTACTCACTGTTCCATTGATTCTGCTGTCTTTGACCTGTATTCAGTTCACTATGCCCTTCTCAGAAGCCAGGAATGTGCGTTAGAATCTGCAAGCATGCTGAATTTGAAAATAATAAATAAAAAATAAATAAAATAATCACCATTAGTTTTATTAGTTCTGAGTATTTATTAGTTTTCTCCAGTTTTGAGGCTTTTCGTCTCTGTAGTTTTCTGAATATTACACAATCTGATTACACAACAGAGCCTATGTGCAGAAATGAAAATGAGCAAGACTATGTATGCATATACTATGTATGTTCAAATATGCACTGGTACTTGATTTCCTAGCTTCAAGAATGTACTCTACCTTTCATTTAGAAATTCAAGTTATATATCTCCTCCCCCTTTCCTCCAGCCAGGGCCACTGAGAGGACTATTAAGTGCTGTATCAAGACTAATATGAGCCTCCTCGCCTACACATTAAGTTAACACGACCATGAGGGTCTCCCCTCCCCCTCCCCACCACCCTGTGAGAGACTTATTAAAAAAGCAAGGGCTGCCAGGGCAGCGAAGCAGATCGGGAAGTGGTGTGAGGTGAAGATGAAGTACGGAGAAGCGGTGTTGGAGTCCATGCAGCCCACAAGTAGATTGTTTTTTCTGACTGGAAAAAAACATAATCACTGAACCGGTAGTAATGTCGGTTCAATCCCATCCCTGTATTAAACCATGTCATTATGAGGATTGCTTGTCACAACCTATCACAGCATTTTATTCACAGCATTGAGACAATAATATTTGTAAACAAATTATTTAGGATATACCTTCTCTAGCGAGGCATCTGTTGCAATTATGACTTTGCCTCCCCCAAAATCCATAGAAATGTTTTAGAAATCATTAATAGGCATCATATTGGAATATTGTCCAGGAAAAAACAGTGTTCAAACATTTCATTCACTAAGCCAAGTTAGGAAACAAAGCCCATTTATGAGAGAGAGAGAGAGAGAGAGAGAGAGAGAGAGAGAGACAGAAAGGAANGAAACAAAGCCCATTTATGAGAGAGAGAGAGAGAGAGAGAGAGAGAGAGAGAGAGACAGAAAGGAAGCTTGCCAAGTGATATGGTCTATGCTCCAAAAACATCTGGGTCTCAAGAGAATCATTATATGCTGCCAAACTCCAGCTAACATTTTCTAAATACCAGTAATATAAATAATTTGGTATTAATAAATATTAGGTGAATGGTTTTGGCAGTGAAGTGCAGCATCATAAATTGATATTAACAGACAATAGTGAGTTAATGAAATAGACAGCAAAAAAATTTGGTAAACAAGTTGAGTTGGAGATGGGCCAATATTTTACTGAGAGAAAAGAAAGTCTTTATAAGTAGAATATGACATGACTTGGCATTGGAATGAACATGGAGGACAAAGGAGGAATCAGAAAATCCTGAGACCCAGCCATGGAAAGGAGGCAAAAGAAAATATAGGTTTGAACAAACCAAATCTTTTTTTTCCTAATGTTTTATTTTTCACTCATAACATTTTGATTAACTTTAAAATAAAGATTGCCTNAAAAGAAAATATAGGTTTGAACAAACCAAATCTTTTTTTTCCTAATGTTTTATTTTTCACTCATAACATTTTGATTAACTTTAAAATAAAGATTGCCTATTTAAGATTTTGTACTAATTTTTCCTGGAACACATTTTCCCATTACTGTATATGCAATGATATTTGAATACTTTTCCAATATAAGAAATAAATGTAAGTATTTTGTAAGTACACAGTGTAGCTTAAACATAATTGTGAAATAAATCTAATGTTTGACTTTAGAAATTAGGAACAAAATTATTTTCATATGTAATTTTTTATAGAATTCTTGATTGTCATTCGGGGCATAGATTGCAATCAGGAGTGTTTTTGTATTATTGTCCATTCTTTCCACCATTAATATTCTTCCGTCGTCATCAGTATAAATCAATTTCGCTGGGATAGTCTCTTTAATATATAAAACCACTCCTCTTTTCTTACATTGTGTCAAGGAAGGAACTATTTTCCCTAATTTTGGCTATATCAACAATNTTTAATATGTACTTCTTGTAGGCAGATTACATCAAATTTTAATTTCTCTAATTTATGAAAGGTTTTCCTTCTTTTAAAGACTGAGTTAAGTCCATTTATATTAATTGTAATCAATTTTTTCTCTTCCATGGTTATATTTCATAGTTAGGTTTGGCAGCTCTCGTGGATCTTGGTTCACGTTGTTCTTTGGCTTCCTCCTTTCCACCTATTGCATCTTCTTCTTTTTCAATTGTTATTTGGCGATCCTCTTGAAATTCAATTAGAGAAATTTCTTTTTCTGCCTCTTCCTCCCCCCTGAAAAATACTCATATATTGACAGATGTTCCTGAACTCCTAGATTTCATCAAATGTTGTGCACTTCATTAGGATTAAATCTGATATTGACAACTGCTGCAATTAGCTGCCAGATATTATTAAATTCTTTTTTCAGCTTTTAACTTTTGCATGTTTAAATACTTCCAAGATTACTATAAAATCTTTGAAAGTTACATTCAAGGCCCTGCTCCCTGTCTTTCATTCTCTTATAACAACCCTTCTGCATTTCTGCACTATGGTCTCCTTGGGACTGTCCTTGAAGAGCTTCAACTGGTGCACAATGCAGCTGCACAAGTAGTATAAGGTGTTGGTTAATTGGCATGTAGCAATAGCAATAGCATTCAGACTTATATACCACTTCACAGTGCTTTACAACCCTCTCTAAGTGGTTTACATGTCAGCATATTGCCCCCAACAATCTGGATCCTCATTTTACCCACATCGGAAGGATGGAAACCTGAGTCAACCTTGAGCCTGGTGAGATTTGAACTGCATGAGAATTGCATACAGCCTGGTGAGAATTGCATACAGCTGGCAGTTTGCAGAAATAGCCTGCAGAACTGCACTCTAACCACTGTGCCACCATGGCTCAGTATGTATGTAGGTACACCATTACCAATGGTGGGTGCAGTTCAAGATGTTATCTGTCACCTTCAAAGCTCTTTCTTGGTTTTGGACTGGGATATCTGACAGATGGTCTGCTCTCCATTCTTCTGTCCAGTCCAGTCTGGATAGAATGCTTTGAGTTCCATCAGTGGAGAATGCTGTCTAGCTATGCACAACTATGCCTTTCATGCCATAATACTGAACATAATAATTCTCCTTCTCCAAGAAATCAGGTTGACATCAAACCTGCTGTTGTTTCATAACACCCTAAGCACAAATTATGCTCTGTGCCTAAACTTGGGCTCTGAATGTGTGACAGGGACCATATCTTGGTTGTGCTAACAAGTTATTATGACATTCTCCTCAGCTGCTATGTATTTTAATTTTTGTATTCATGATGATAATTTGTTTTTAATTTATTTTAATATTGTGTGTTGCCTAGAATCGCTTGCTGAAATGGATAGCATACAAATTGAATAAATAAATGATGGCATCAGTATCAAAAACACATGGAAATTATTCAGCAGTGAAATTGACCTTCCAGTTTCATGTTCTCATGAATTACAAAAATGTTACATAGCTTTGATTGCGGGATGGGCTTTCTTTTGCTTTTTTCTTTTTACGAACATGGAAACAATTCATAAAATAAACCTTTTGTGTACATTGGAAAAAAATGACTTGCACAATTCAAAGGCATCTGATTTGACAATTTAGTCTAAATCATTTAACCAATTTAGAAAGTTAGTTTGACTCAGAGACCCAATTGAATTGATTTTGAATAAAATCTTGGAATGAAATTGATATGCATTCATATTAACTGTACTTGGCTTATTATAATTTAAATTAAGTGAATTTAGCTTACTTCCTGATATCACCATGTACTTTGGCTTGATCTCATCCACTTTCTTAGTATGGTCCAATCATCCCAAATGCACCACACTGATCTTAAACACTCTCCTCCCCATAAGTTATCTACTTCTAGATTTTAGAAAGATTTTGGGTGTCGTAATCCTATTACTCTTTAGCCTATCTGCTTGGAAAGCTGTAAGCCCAAAGCTAAAGAAAAATATCTTGTTATAGTGTATGATCTATTATGTATGTTTAATATAATCTCAGCTGTGGTGGGATTCAGATTTTTTTACAATCAGCTCTGTGGGCGTGGCTTGGTGGCTGTGGCTTGGTGGCCGTGGCAGGGGGAAGGATACTGTAAAATCTCCATTCCCACCTCACTCCAGGGGAAGGATACTGCAAAGGATACTTCATTCCCTCCCCACCTCACTAACATACTTTCCAGCTCTGTTCTCCTGTGCAGGGCAACAAAAGAAGACCTAGTCAATCAGCTGGGACTCAGGAGGCAGAGAATTGATGGGGGTAGGGCCAGTTAGAGGTGGTATTACGAACTACTCAAAATTTCCGCTACTATTCTCCAGAACTGGTCAGAACCTTCTGAATACCATCTCTGAATCCCATCTCTGAATCTCAGCCATCATGCAAATCATTTCCTATCCCTTAGTTGTCTAGAAAAACCAAATAACTGTGACTTTAGTTGGTGGGAAAGCATGTCAAGAGTAATTATATCTGAAAAGATAGGGCTTACTTGTGCAGGAATAAGACAGGCAAGCAGCTTATATTCCTTAGATAGCTTATATAACAGGTTTGGGCCTAATGCTTGCTTGAGCAGAGTTGAATAAAGCTGCTAACAAAGGTACTCTTTGAACCAAATTGAACATTCTCCAAAAATAAGACAAGAATAAAATTTAATATTCTGAATAGGATATTTTAAAAAGTCATATTCAATATGATACTTTAAAAAATCATTTTCAAATATATTGCATGTAACACTTATCTTTTAAAAAGTGACTTTAAAAAGCCCTTATTTTTACAGTTTAAAAGGTAGTTTGGAACTTGAGTAACAGATTGAAGAAATTTTTCTCTTTCAGGCAGGGTGTCAAGAACTATCTAAAGGATAACACAGTAGTTATAGAACTGGGTAGCCTGGGGAAGAATATTTGGCTTTATAAAAAGTTAATTTCTGCAGACATATGCTGTTGAATAAACAAAATGCAACTATAAAACATTTTTTTCCAAGTGGGTAATAATTGAACATGCACTGCGGTGCTTTTTCTGTGTTGCCTATAGATTCATTTTCTTTATGTTTTCTCATAAATTCATTTGCCTGGCATTTTATTAGAGAAGTAATCGAAATTCATAAAAACAGGGCATCCAGAAGAATATTAGAACTATATTTCTTAATAAAATAAGAACATTATTAGAGAAACAGGGGAAACAAACCAGATGCAGCAGCTATAGAGAAAAAGAGTCTTAAAAAGAGTCAAATAGCTTTTGCATCCAACTTCCAGATTATAATTCTCCAACATCATTTACAAAGATTCAGAGTTAATGCATCCAGTTTTCTTTAAATAGAAAATGGTTCCTAAATCACTAAAACTGTGATTTTGGTAATGCAGTCCTATGGTGTTGAGTAAAACTGGTAACCAATGCATTTCAAGCCTCAGTGATGCTATACGATCTAGCCTAGGAGACCCTAGAACAGTGGTGGCTTGGTGGGAGTGGCAGGGGAAGGTTACTGCAAAATCCCTATTCCCTCCCAACCACACTAACCTGCTTTCCAGCTCTGTTCTCCTATGCAGGGCAACAAAAGAAGACCCAGCTGATTTGCTGGAACTCCAATCAGCTGGGACTTGGAAGGCAATGAATAGATGGGGTGGGGCCAACCAGAGGTGGTATTTACTGGTTCTCCTAACTACTCAAAATTTCCACTACCAGTTATATTACCAGGAGACAAGTTTGATGTGGGTAAAGGAATGGATAACATTAAGGAACAGTAGACTATTGACCTTAGAAGAGCATGACTTGCTTTTTGGATGGCATGCTTTCCTCTGGTATAAGGGAATAAAAACACAGGGGTATTTTAGAAGACAGTATATTCGAGAGGTACTGTTTTTGAATTGGGAGAAAATAAAAAGACAATACTACTTAAAAATTCCACTATGGATATCTACCATTGAAGCTTTTTCTTATCCAACAATATATAAAAAGGAACAAACAGTTAGATATCGTGAGATATTGAATGAAAAGGGTGAACTTAAATCTATGCAAGCATTGGGAAAACAAGGTGTAAAAATGAATTGGCTTTCATATTTGCAAATACAATCTAGATTTGATAAAGATTCTAAAACAGAAGGTATTTATGATAGGTTGACTGATTTAGACAAAATTTTGATGGGTACTGATGAAAAGGTAATTAAAAACCTTTATGGATATTTATTAGAATTTAAACTGGAGGAGGAACAAATTAAAGAAACAATGATTGCTTAGGGGGAAAATTTTGGACACGGGGTTGACTTAGAAAAATGGCAAAAATTGTGGTCTCAAAACTATAAAATGACAATGTCAACTGCATATAAAGAAATTTGTATAAGATGTTTTACAGGTGGCATCTACCCCCAAAGAGACTTAACAGAATGTTTAAGAATAAATCAGATAAATGTTGGAAATGTCATCAGATACCTGGTTCATTTGACCACATGTGGTAGACATGCTCAGATGCAAAAAAATATTGGACTAAAATCCACATGTAGTTGGAAAAAATGATAAAACAACATATAGACTTTAAACCAGAGATCTTTAAACTGGGAATCATACTGGAAATATACAAAAAGAGCTGAAATATTCGATTGTAAATATTTTAACAGCAGCTAGAATTGTATTTGCTAAGAATTGGAAAAAAGATAAAATACTGGGGTAGGAAGGGAAGGAAGGAGAAAGTTATTAAAGCCCATGTCACACTGCACCAACGGATGGAAAGAGGATGTAAAATGGAGAGAAACACTTGCCATCCCTTGGTTA
>BHFT01027454.1:0-11867 GCA_004320025.1 Laticauda laticaudata
GCACACTTTCTCTTTCCGTTCTCTTTCATTTCGGAGCTGTCCTAACTTCAGCACTTTAATGGCTGCCTCTTTGCCGCTGGCAAAAAGAGCTTCTCCTGGATCTACCAGGGACTTTCCGGTATCCCTGGGATCGACAGGATGTGCTCTTTTCTTTCACTGTCTCTTCGGGATGGTTTACATCTGATTGGACTGTCCAGGAGCAAAGATATTGGCAGCAATCTCAGACCTCCAAGATCGCATGCCGTATCATCACGACGCCAGCTCCGCCTACCAGAACTTTTATTTCTTTGTGTATGGAATTGAATAGAATTTTCTTCAGTCATAAAGCAAGATATATAGATACACTATGGATTGGCAATAGAATATCATAAAAAAATAAAACTTGAACCATGAAGTTCAATCATATTAATCTACTTGGCATCAATGATTCCTAAAATTAAATGTTTTCAGAACTTCTGAAAAAGATGCATTTTTACAACTTTTCAACAGGTTAGAGGGGAGCCCTCACAGACATTGCACATTTTTGTGTCCCTTCTGTTGTACATTTTCATAAATAGGAGATCCACAACAGGCCTCCTCTGATAGTCTGAACTGAGTAAACAGAATCTGTTTGGTAACAGATATACAAACTATAATCCATATAGAACTTTATAGGTGAAAACCAGCACCTTGAGCTATACTTTATATCTTAAGAGCTGCCTTATCTTAAAATAATAGGCTATGTTTATATATCATGATCATATATATGGCATATATCCATGATGGCGAACATATGGCATGCGTGCCGAAAGTGGCATGCAGGCCATCTCTCCAGGCACGCCAATCGTTGCCCTTTGCTCTTCCAGGCACGTGCCAGCCAACTGTTCTTCATGTGCGCAAGGGTTCTGGAAATCGGCAAAACCCTGGCACACATGTGTGCACCAGCCAGTTAATCTTCACACATGCATGCGTGTTTGGAAGACCAGGTGGCCAGTGTGCATGTGCATGCCAGAAATCTGAGCTTCTGGTTTCCAGCACTCCCCCGTGTGTGCGCTGGGGAGCTGCTCTTCTAGTTTCCCATGCACATACTCCCGTTTTGCCATTTGGTGCAGAAAATGTTTGCCACCACTGGCATATACAGTATTTGTTGAATTAAACATTAATGACTTAATTTACAGAGTATGAAATCAAACAGATTACTATCCCCAAATTGAGACCATAACATAGTTCAATTTTTAGTCTTGATAAGTGGGATGGGAAGATCACTGAATTACCAATTCTAAGAGTGTCATATTCTCAACCTCTTGGCTTTTTGGGAGCAGGAAAGTATATCTTTCAGTTGAGCTATGCCCAGGCTGTACAATCTTTCTGAACTCTGGTGTGTTCCTTTGTCCTTTGAGCTGTTTCCAGTCCTGACATCACTCCTTCATTGTGACCTCTTGATGCAAGTCGTCTTTCCAGGGTCATCCATAATTCAGGACTATGTATTATATAATACAATTTTCTAAATTGGCACTTGCGTAATAAAAAAAAATCATACATTTCTCATACTTTCTCAACAGCAAAACCCAAAATTACTAAATTTTGTCCATGGTCATTTCTGTACTTCCAATCAGAATTCTTTTAATGCAGGCACTCTTAACAAACCAATTTACTGTAATTTTTGTGCAGATAGTCCTTGATTTATAAACACAATTGAGCCCAAAATTTATGTTGCTAAGTGAGACATTTGTTAAATAAGTTTTACCCCATTTTACAACCTTTCTTGCCATGGTTATTAAATGTGTCTCTGCACCTGTTAAGTTAGTAACATAGTTGTTAAGTGAATCTGATTTCCCCATTGACTTTGCTTGTCGAAAAGTTTTAAAATGTGATCACATGACTTTGGGACACTGCAACCGTCATAAATATGAGTCAGTTGCCATGTGTCTGAATTTTGATCACCTGACCATGGGGTTGCTGCAATGCAGTGTGAAAAATGATCATGTCACTTTATCCAATATTGTGATAATATTCAAAATTATGGTTTGCTTTCTGAATAAAGTTAAATGAATTTAGTTCATGGATACATTTAAAGTATTTGGACTTAAGAAGGTTGCAAAATGGGCAGAGCAATTATATATACATCAGCAAGAATTTGCATTTGGAAGTTTTTCTTTTTTTAATTATGTTATGCCTGTTTTACACTTACAATTCATACATTCTCAGATTTAAAATCTCAGTATGCAGTGTGGCCATTTTTTAGCAGTTATGGCATCCAAGGATCATAAAAAGGAGACCAAAAGCCTCATGTATTTGCCAGTCACCATCTTTAATAGATCTTAGTGGGTAGATTCATGCAAATCTGTTCAATCAAAATCATACAGACCACAAAACAAATAAGCGATATATGTGACTTTATGGAAGAAATAGATATGCAGGAAATATAAACCTTAAAAATGTGAAAAAAAGTCACATGGTGTATATATATTCTAGAAATAGTATACGTAAACAACTCCTTATCCTCTGAACTATGAGAAATATTTACGGATGACTTTTTCTTGATTTTTTCCCACCCTCCTCCTTTCCCATTGCAAACTAAACATCTTGTGTTTTTGTTTTGCTCTTTGTTTGCCCCAGGTTGTAACTTCTATGCTTTTTGTGGAGCTCTCTTCGGAATAACCTCAATGATGACCTTGTTAGCTATTTCAGTGGATCGCTACTGTGTGATCACAAAACCTCTCCAGTCCTTAAAAAGAAGTACAAAGAAACGCTCTTGTATAATCATCATGTTTGTCTGGCTGTACTCACTGGGTTGGAGCGTATGTCCGTTATTCGGGTGGAGTATGTTATCAGTTTCCTTTCATTAATTTTCTTTCTTTCTTTTACTCTTGTATCTACGTTGTATGTATTTGTGTGTGTGCATATACTCACTATATGTGTTCTCATACTGCCCTCCAATTGTACAACAGCTCCCACTCTCCCCATCAGAATATTGGCTGTATTTATATATTTGTGTGGTATAAATCATACCGATAAGATTGATCAGTATTTCACTTGCAAGCTATTTTGGCAGGGTTTTTATTGTTTGGTTTATTATATTTGATGAGTGTATATATGTATATATAGGTATCTGGCATATATATTGGTATGTATAGGACAGGGGTGTCAAACTTGATTTCATTGAGGACCACATCAGGGTTGTGTTTGACCTTGGGGGGGTGGCTGAGGGGCATGGCCAGCATATCACTCATGTCAGAGGAGGTGCCTCTGGAGGCCTGAGGACCCTGGCAGTGAAAATGGGCTCCCAAACCCCATTTTCAGCTGTGACGGCATCTTGCAACCCTCTGCCAGCAAAAATAGAACTCAGAAGGGCCATGCACTACCCTCACAAGCTCTGTTTTCACTGGCAGAAGCACCATGGGCCAATCTTTCACTCTTTCTAGGGTGGCCCCATGGGCCAGATCTAAGCACCCTATGGCCCACATCTTGCCCTCAGGCCTTGAGTCTGACACCTCTGCTACAGGAGGTTTCTACAAAAATACATTCAAAAAATGCACACAATTTTTTCTGCTAGAAACATAGGGCTACAGGTTGCTTTCTTGATAAGCTTGACTGAATAATTAGATTTTTTTTTTACTCCATCTTTTATTACTTTATAAGAAACTCAGAGAGGCAAACATACTCCTTCCTCGTCCTGTTTTCCCCACAACAACAATCCTGTATGATGAGTTGGGCTAAGAGTGAGTGATTGGCCCAAAGTCATCCAGCTGATTGTTGATATCTAAAGCAAGACTAGAACTCACAGTCTGCCGGATTCTAGCCTGGTGCCTTAACCATTAGATCAAACTGAATCTCCTTTCATATTAGTTGATTTGATTTCCAAAAATTTAAGTGGAACTGAGGATTTCTTTATTTAGATTGGAACAATATCATACACAGCAATAAAAAATATGATTTAATTAAATCTGAGAGATCATGTTAATCCAAAAGACTTTTAATATATTTCTCTTAATAGATGTGCTAAATGCAGCTCAAAGAATTTTAGTGTGGTATTAAAGTTAAATAAATACAATTGGGTGACTGAAAGATCCAAATATATCATTTTTAGTAGCTGTATTGTTCATTCATCTAGGTTTGAATAAGTTAGGTTAGAGAGTTATTGTCTCTGTTGTATGTTTCACCAATTAATATTGCATTTTCCTATCCTCCCCCATTAGTGGGGAGAACATATTTTGCAAGTATCCAGAACCATATATTTTAATCACTAATTAATATCTAGTCATATTATTGAAAACTGACTGGGGAAGAATTGTCATCAATGTATATAGTGACTCACGACTAATTCTAAGCAAAACTCTAATTAGCAGATGCTGAATTTTCAAGAGCCTTTTAAATCTTTTTTTCAGCATAAAAACATCTGGTTCTGGGTTAAATTAAAGGAATTACTGCAGTATCTCTGTTTTTTTATAAACATCAGCTCAGGAAGATGTACTTTTCTCTCCATTATAACCTGAAGCAATAGGAAAGCATCACACATTGGCTTTGCAATGTCATTACATATATATAATCTGGTTTAAGAATACACCAGTGAATCTTCTTGGCATCTTTTGAGCTACTCGTACTTTGCAGAAGGTCTGCGGATACAGTGTTATGTTAACAATCAGCATTAAAACTGTATGGCAGTAACCCTGTCCAGATGTTACAGGTTTTATCTCTCTAAAGCTTAAATAAGTAATGGCAAGGGAGTATGACAGTCAAGATATCCCAAAATGACCCTAATTCTAAGGATAATGGGAAATTAGTTAATGTTCCATGTAAGACTTTGAAACACTTCTCCATGATCACACCTCTTTTGATTGCACTGTCAACAGAACAAAATCATGGAGGATTTTCATTAAAAGACTACCTTCTCTGTATATAGAATCTAACCGCAAATTACAGGATCTCAGTCTTTATATCTGGAATTTAAGTAGGAGTCCTGTCCTGGGAACTCATAAATTAAAGTATAAATCAATATTAAAATAATGTAAAACAAATAAATAATTAAAACAAATAAAACCTCATTTTAAAAAACCCTTCCTCAAAGGCAGTTTAAATTAGGCAAAATATTTTCCATACATGTATGAAAGCAAAGGTATAAAGCCACTGGGAGTGGAATTGCACAGCTGAAGGATCAGTTCAATTGCCTGACTGATGATCAAAAATGCTCCTGTTTGTATTTTTAAAAAACATTTAAATATTTATGAGCATAGAAGCATTAGAAATTAAATAAAATTATTCCATAATTTAGCCATTGCATTCTATATAAATCTTCTACATGGCAAATATACACATGTCTCCTATATTTTTAAAAGATTTCAACCATTTTGAACATAGAAGAATCCAAAATGAAGTAAAATAAATCCTGTAGTTTAATCTCTGTGTAGTTTTCTGCAAATATTTTTCAATTTCTAATGATTCTGCTTTTAGGACTAATATATGAAGGAACTTTTAGACACAGCTTAATTTGTTCTGTCAAGACTAGCATCCCCTAGTTGAGATTTCATTTTTTTTAAAGAAACCTCTGTTGATTTTCCATTGGAATAAGTTCTTATTAAGTATAAAATTAAGTTCTTATTCCAATGGAAAAATCAACAGAAATTTCATTTAGAAAAATGGTTCTAGGTCTTGAATCTCATCTACGAGATGTATTTATCTGAACAGTGCAAAGCATCTGTAGGAACAGGTTTGGAAATGTCTTTACTGCAAGCTAATCATTTGAATAAGTTATTTAATGTATACGTTCTGATTCAAATGGTCAGTTTGCAGTAAAGACATTCCCAAACCTGTTCCTACAGGTACTTTGGACTACCAACATTCAGAGCCATGCAGACTGATATTGATGGGTATTATAGCCAATACAAATACTGTCAAAGGCTTTCTAGAATGTGAAACTTCATAGTACAATAAATAATTTTATATTTTGGGACTAAGATTTAAAAATAAGATGAAGACAACTACACCTATTGAACGGTGTTGTTGTTTCCTTCTTAAATAACAAATTCTTACATCTGTTGTTACTTATTTTATGCACTATATAATAAACATTTAATTAATATTTAGGTTCCTATATCCCAGAAGGTTTGATGATATCCTGTACATGGGACTATGTAAGCTATTCTCCATCAAACAGAAGTTACACCATGTTGCTATGTTGGTGTGTGTTCTTCATTCCTCTTATGATAATCTTCCATTGCTATTTATTCATGTTCCTCACCATAAGAAGTACAGGCAGGTAAGTGTATGACTGAAAAAATTAACTATTAGGAATTCAACTACATTCCCATTGATTATAAGCTGTAATGGTGCATTAAGAACTGGAAAGAGATTCATATTCTTACCAAATAAATATTCCTCCATTAAAAGAAAAGACAATGTTATGTTATATCCTATCACACAGGAACCACAACTAAGTGAATAAGAAAGTCTCTGCCCTAGGAACTTAGGAGATCAAATTTAATTTGATCCTAATAAGGGGCATGCATAAGTGCACCATCGTGCCTATCATCCCTGTCCTATTGTCCCCATTTATTCATACTTATTTCCTGTATTCTTACTCATGTTTATACTTATACCTATTATCTTGTAAGCGACTGACAAACCAAATAAAAAAAATAAATAATTCTAGACTGGAAAAACAATCCAGACTCTAAAAGTTGGTCATACAAAATCTGTTAGCTGAAAGCTTAGAGATGAAGATCAGACTGTGATTCTTAGCTTATCTCACCTTAATTTGAATGCTGAATATATGGTTTGTGTAAATATGACTTTTATTAGTTTTGGTACCTTAGATAAGTTCAGAAATGCTTATTGTATTGAATCATGATATGCTTGGTTTTCTTTCAGTATTTTACTTATTTCCATTTCCTGTTCTTCTTTGTTTTTGTTTTAATTTTGCAGTTTAGCTTTCTTTTGAATAGATTAGATTAAATATATATAAGCATTGTATTCAATTGTTATGGAGTGGTACATTAGCCTAGAGGTGGAGTGCTCACCTCACAATGAGGAGGCTATGAGGTCGATCCTAGGTAAAGGCGGATATTTCTCTTTCTGGGCACAGTGAGAATATATCTGCTGAACAAAACTCCTCATTGATGTCAGGAAGGGCATCCGGCCAGTAAACACTAGCTCCATTCAGTTGCCCAGACTCTATCCCGCAAGAGATTACACGATTGCTAAAAGAAGATGATTATATTCAATTGTTATCACTGGTGCTATTTAAATAACACTCAATATAAATTAGAAAAGGAACATTAAATAACCGACTATTGTTAGGTTTCATCCAAGCCAATACACTATTTCATGAAGCCATGAAGGAGCAACCAACATCTTTCAAATCCCTATGAGTTTATAACCAGTATTGTAAATAACTGTCATCAATTTTCTTATTCCCAAGACTGTCTGGCATCACTTCTGAGTATTTAAATACAGTCCGCCCAGCAACCTAAGAAGAAGAAAAAGTTAACACTTTGGTGACTAGTATAACCTGCAGTGATACCAGGTGACTGATCCCCAGCATGGCAGAATGAATTCTTAATCAAAGGCCTGCTGTTTTTTCATTCTTTTACAGGAATGTTCAGAAATTAGGATCCAGCTCTAAACGGAAAAAGTCAAGCTCACAGAGCATAAAGAATGAATGGAAACTAGCAAAAGTTGCCTTCGTAGCCATTGTGGTTTATGTTGTATCCTGGTCTCCATATGCTTGTGTCACCCTGATTGCATGGGCTGGGTAAGTGTCAAATCACCATCTCAGTCAAGAGTAGAAAAAATAGAAAAAGAGGATAAAATGAGAAAGCACTAAACTCTTTGACAATTGTCAAATATATCTCTCACTTAGTTACTTGGTGAGTGAGGCATTAACTATAACAAGGTCCTTGGACTTTTTGAGCATGATTGTTTTCTTGCAGACATTTCATAGTGCAAAGTAAGTAACCCCATCAGTGCCCAGATGATATTACCTAGTTTTGTGATGAAACATCTACAAGAAAACAACCTAGTTCGGAGAATGTCAAGGACCCCTCATTTCAGTCCTAGACTATAATATTCTCCCTTTGTCAGTAATTGTAATAAATATTGTGCTCTGCCAGGGCAAAAAAATCCTGAATATTTCAGTATAAATAAATACCAAGTTAGACAAAGTATTTTTCCCCTTGAAATATTCTTTACCGAGAAATGCATCACAGTTGAAAGGAATAATTCATGGTTTATCTTGTTACTTTTTCCCCCCAAGAGCTTTCTGCCATCTCTTTCTATTTTTTTAATTGTTTTAAAAACAGTATTGTGAAAACATGTAAAATATTTATTGTATGGAACTTTCTATTTTTAAAATATTTAAAAGCATATAAGAGACACCATGTCATAAAAAGTTTTTCAGTATTAGTATCTCCCATCTGCCTTTTGTAATAATTTCATATTTCCAATTTTCTCTCTACAAATTCCCAAAATTAAATTTATAAAAAGTCACTGAAGATATTGATATATGTGAAAGCACTGCAGCAGATCATCAAATATTCAACCATGTGCTTAGTTAAGGGTCTAGTGATTAATCTAAGTTTTTTTCTTATTTCTAGTTATGCCAGGGTCTTAACTCCATATTCTAAGTCTGTGCCTGCTGTTATTGCCAAAGCTTCAGCAATTCACAATCCTATAATTTATGCAATTATCCACCCAAGTTACAGGTATTGTAAATTCACTCTTTTATACTCTGATATATTTGAAGTGAAATTAAACCACTGTTGGATAGTAGGACATTTTTATTTAAATTACTTCATTTCTGCCTGGATTCCTATATTTTTAGCAATTTAACTAGTAACAATATCTTTTCTGTCTGTACAGTATTTAAAAGAAAAAAATGAGTTTAAAATGTATAAGTTCCTCATCAAAAGAGAGTAGCTCAAGGCTGATCTTGTCTGAATTTATCAGCTAAAATAGGATAGACCAGCAAATACATGAATGAGAGGGCTATCCCCTAAATATCAGAGTTGTAGACTCATCCTGAAAGTTAGGAAAACTTTATGGAAGAAGGCTATAATGGTTTCTATATTGCTGTCAAAATCTACCGAATGGAGTATGGAATCAAAGGGATTCCAGCTCAATTTTGTCCTTCTCTTTATCAGGACAATGCCATAATTTTCCAAACTGAAGTGTTCTAGGTGTCTTGGAATCAATGATGGGCATTGATTGACATACTATTTGTCATAACTCATGCAAGCATTATTAATGGCAAGAAGTCCATAATGTATGGGGCAGTAAAATAACTTTATGGACCCCATTTTTTGAAACTTGTATTCCCCAAAAGTCAGTTCAGTCTCAAATGTTCTTGCATTCCACATGCCAAATTGGTCCAAGTTGACAATTATAGCAGTTTGGGATATTACATTTCTTATTGCCTTTTCTTTTTGTGTGTATGCTTGTTGTTCATTACTAAGAATCTGTCTGGACTGAAGTAGGTAGTAAATATTATTAAATAAATAACATACATTTACAGAATAAATACTTTTTTATATAATTCCTTAATCTGCAAGATTAATATGGATAGCAAAATATAATTACCTTCCACGCCTTTTTTGAAGAACATAGTAATATACTATTTTTATTCCATGCCTAATCTTCCAGAAAGAATTTCTGCCTGCTTTCTAAAGTTTTCTTTGCTGTCAGCTACAGAGAATTACATGACAATCTGTACACATTTAATTTTCAGTTGTTTTGGCTGGTTCTGCTTGTCTAAGTGTCAAGAATTGAACACATGATGCAGAATTATACAGACATTAAAAATAAAGATTAAAAGCATCGGCTAATATCAGCTGACAGCTTTTGAGTCCCAAGTTCATTACTATATGCTGATTATGTTTGAACACGGAAAAAGAGCTGTAATATTTTATAGAAAGGCACATCATTCTCTCTCTCTCTCTCTCTCTCTCTCTCTCTCTCTCTCTCTCTCTCTCTCTCTCTCTCTCTCTCTGTGTTCAAAGAAATCTGAAGACTTCTTTGATTTTGATTTTTCAAAATCTAGACAGACTTCATCAAGCAGAACATAAGGATTCAGTTCAACCTCAGATCTGTTAGGATTGCTGACAGCTATCAAGTTCATTATTTTTGCAACAAATTTATCTCCAGAACTATGATTAAAATAATGAAAGCTTAACATAGAATAGACAAGAATGCATATCCTGTTATCCTGGTCTACCCTTTTACCTTCAAAAACTTTAAACATTATTATTATTCATTATATAATGAATAATTTAATTGTAATGAAAAAGGACATTTTAGAATTTTACATCAAATATCCCTTTGAAGTACTATTATGCACAATGTAAAACTCATCCAAGGCTTAATTTTCTATTTTAGTTTATTGAAATAAGTAACAAAAATAAAAAGCAAGATATTAAATCAGTGGTAGATAAAGAACTAACTTTACATGATTTATATGATGAACTTCAATTATCCTGATATCAATTAGAAAACTAATTCTGCACCAAGTAAGAAATCAAATATGTTTCTAACCATCCTAACTGACAATTTTGTTGTCCGAAAAGTAGAGGGTGAAACTAGAGAGACAGCCATACTGGACTTAATTCTTACAAACAGAGAAGAAGTGATAGAGGGGATTGAAACTGTAGGAACCTTGGGTGAGAGTGACCATATCATACTAGAATTCAACATAACACAAACACAAGCAACAGAACGTAATGACACCAGAGTCTTGGATTTTAAAAGAGCTTGACGCTTGATTTCAATAAATCAGAGAGAACTGTGGGAAAGGATTGCGCTGGATGACAGAATGCCTAAGAGAGGGAAATTAATCAAGAATCTTGGGAAATGTTCTCTAAAAAGTAATGATCATAAGCCTTAGATCAGCACAAATACGCACTGAGAAAGAAAAGACAAGAAATCGCAAAAGTACGGCACATTGGCTGCAGCAACCGATTCTTGCTGGCAATTGAAGAAAAAAGCACAAGTACAAAAAATGGAGAAGAAGGACATACAACTAGAAGGCAGAATAACCAAGCAGATTAGCCAGAATATAACACTGCAAAGGGACAAGTCAGGATAGCAAAAGGCTTGCAGAACGAACAAAGACTTGCATAAAGTCAAAGATAATTTAAAAGTTTCTTCCTACTAATATCAACATATAACAAAAAAAATGCAAGAAAAAACAGTCAGTCCAGGCTAAAGAGAGAGAGGGAAGGAAGTAAACAGGCAACAGAGAGAGAAGCAGAATGCTGTGTATTCAATTTTTTGCTCTGTTTCACGCAATAAGAAACTATAGCTCAGACCCACCAGGAAACATAATTGTATAAAGACAAGACGAGAATAAAGAGTGAAAATAAGCAAAAAAATATAAAGAAGCCACGCTGTCTGGATCTTGCATGAAAACAAATTACTGGGCGTGATGGATTACATCCCAGAGTTTTTAAAGGAGCTGGGCAGGGGTCATCTCAGGAACCATGCAGCATATCTTTCAAAAGATCCTGGAAGAACGCGGGGAAGCTGCAGAGGACTGGAAGAGAGCTGAGTGTGGTTCATCTTTTATCTTTAAAAAAAGGGGGGGGGAAACGGACCCAGGGAAACTATAACCATCAGCCTAACATGCAATATCCCAGGGAAGATCTGGGAAAA
Source organism: Laticauda laticaudata (assembly GCA_004320025.1). Taxonomy (NCBI): domain Eukaryota; kingdom Metazoa; phylum Chordata; class Lepidosauria; order Squamata; family Elapidae; genus Laticauda; species Laticauda laticaudata. The sequence continues at coordinate 11,620 of BHFT01027454.1, forward strand.
GATAATAAAAAACAGATTTCTGCCCAACATCCTAGAAACAAGTAAAGTAATAACTTACCAGTCAGCAGGACAGGTTTGTTAAGAACAGATCATGCAAACCAATTTTATTTCAAATTCTTCACACAGTGACTAAATTTTAGTAGACGCAGCTAAAATACTGTGGACATAATATATTAGATTTTCAGCAAGCATTCGACACAACGCTACTATCTTAGTAAGCTAGAAAAAAGTGAATAGATAACAAACAG
>BHFT01027455.1:0-13331 GCA_004320025.1 Laticauda laticaudata
GGGGGGGGGGGTTGGACTAGATGACTTATAAGGTCCCTTCCAACTCTGATTATCTGTTATCTGTTATCTATTTATTCTGAGAATGTAACTCATCAAGAGGTTGCACTGCAGGGATCTATTTCTCATTGTGGTTTTTTAAAAAAAGAAAAGGAAAGAAAAGACCAGGAGGAAAAGCCATTTGAATCTTTGCAGACATGCATTAAAGAGCAGGGGTCTATAATGCCTCTCCCTTCTTGGGTATTAACCAACAGGCACCCCTCCTCCTGTACCGATGCTAAATCAGGAGTAATTAGCTCTTATGGGGATTTTTGATATACTCTCAATTCACACTAAAGTGGGAAAAGCATTTATTAGACAAGAGTATTTAATGTAATGACTCTGCCAAGGGATTTCCCATTCTTCCCCTGTGTTCCATACAAAACCTGCCTCTCCTGACTCATAAACAGGCAGCTACTATTCCTGGGAAGGGCCCAGGTGTGACATCATAGCAAGGAAGCTCCATACACCCCACCTGCTTCTGTCGAGTGAAGCAGGCAGGGTGACCCTGCGTGGCTTCACCCTTGAGGTTGATCTGAGCCTTGATGGAGTCCACCATCTCCATCAGCCTGAAAGCTATGGAATCCTATCTGTCTGTGATCAGACTACTTTAGACTGATTAAAACATGTAAAGATGTTCCTGGCCGGAAGAACAAATTGGAGGGAAGCAAACATCCTTCGTCCTTGCAGAGGACTTCCTCCCCAAAGGGCGGAGCAAAATCACACCTTCCACCAGCTCTTTGGATCTCCATGCATGCACCCTGAGGAAATGAGGATGTAGGTGGGGAAAGATGGGTCCCTCTCTATCCACTGCAAGGCTGTATGGATTTGACTCAGAATGACTCTTTACATAGACTCTTTACTTTTATGCCTATCTGGAAGTCCTCATCCAATGGCCATGCCTTCTCTAAGTAACTGGGCCAGTGGTGGGATTCAAATTATTTTACCACCGGTTCGGTGGGCGTGGCTTGGTAGGCATGCTTTGCTTAATGCCAGTGCGCAACTTTCCCTATTCCCAGCTGAGACCTGCAGAGCCAATCAGTTGACAGGATAAAGAAGGGAAAAGCACAGGGGGGTGTGAGATCCAATTTTGCACTTTTCTCTTCTTTTTCCTCTCAGCTGATCATTGGCTTTTTTTTACTACCGGTTTGGATAAACCGATCCAAACCGGTAGCATATTACAACTGAACTGGGCGATGCTGGCTCCCGGTCAAGATCTGTTTTGTGCATCAGAAAACTTCAGTTAACTTCTGGTGGAAAGATGGCCAAATGATGACACATTCAGGGAAGGAACCCTGAATGGTTTTTCCCTGGACTGGATTTATCAACAGCAGGAACCAGCATTCTCATTTCCCTGAGCTAAGGAAAGCCCTAAAATTATTCCACAAAATCCTCCAATACACAAAAAGTCTACAAGTAGCTTCAGGAGCTGTGTTTCAAACCAGCCCACGTGTGGAAAACTGGGTGACTAGGGCTGTGATCAGTTTGCTGTTGAAGAAGCAGCCATTTTGGAATTTATTTTTCAAACACAAAGCAAGTTCATTTCTTAATCATTTTTAAGGACTATTAATCTTTATTAAGCTAAAAGAGGCTCTCTTTAGTCACACTGTGATTATTCCTTTTTGAAGATCTCCACCATTTTAAGGGTTTCTTCTTTGTTAAAAAACAAGGAAGAAGGCTGCTGAAGGCAAGCTAAAATAAGGATGTTTGAGTATCTTTTTTTAAAAAAAGGTTGATGGAGAAATATAAGGGCAGAAAGTTGTGGTTCAAATTTATTAACTTTAGTAATTTGTTGCTTGGTCTGCTTTATTGTGGGTGGCTAAAACTTTCTAATTTTTATTATTCCTGATTGGCCAGCAGTTCTTAAGTGACTTACAAAAAAAGTTATTCTTTGACCAAAGAGTGGGTTAAGAAGGTGGAGGAGCAAATAATTAGAGATGTATTTGAAAAATCTTTAAATAAAATCCATCACTTCATAGATCAGCTATGCTCCAAGGATGTTAAAAAAGAAAAAACTACTCAAACTACTTCAGAGATACAAATACGTGGAGAAAGTTATCATACCACTGAAGCAATTTCACAAGAAGCTGACAATGCAGAGGAATCCATTGAAATTTTGGAATATAAACCTGACACCAATTTTTATTATAATGGCTTAAATATAAACCTCCCAACACAATTGAAAGAAGAGCTCCAAGAAAACTGCAATTTCTAAAAGGACTTTTTCCTCATGGACACAATAAGGTTGAGAAATCCTTGAGAAAAAAAAAGAGAAGCTTATAATATTCCAGAAAAGAAAAATATTTTATTCCATGAAAACAAACTAGGAGTGAATTAAACTTAATGAGTGAATTGGAATTAGGATGAATTTTTATCAGTCTGATATTTGTAATTGAAAAAGTCTTAATCTAAAGTTTGAAAATGTATTTTTCCTTTATATATAAAGTTTAAGCAACTCCTCAAGTTTGTAAAACATTATTGAAAGTGTATTTGAAAATATCTATGTTAAGATAAAGTTAAAGAAAAATATGTATTAGCTTAAATAAAAGTTTAATATTTTAAAAAGAATGTATATAAGAAGATCTAAATTTAATAAGTCAATTGGAGTTAGTTAGAATTGTATTGATCTGAAAGTAAACTTTAAAGTATGTTAAGAGGAAGTTTTAAAAAGATGTATTACAATGTTTTGATTTTAAAATGTTTTTAAAGAAAAGTTTATGTTTTAAAATGGATTTTAAAAAGTGTTTTTCCCTTTAAAGAATCTGAAAGAATAGAGTGAATCTTGTTAATATAAATGGTGATAGTTTATAAAGATTTTTAAGTGAAAATAGAAATATGTATTATTTCCATAGCAAGGAAGATAAAACAGAAATGGTTAAATGGATTGTTTTATTCAAAAAGAAGGATATACTTCATTATGTTTTTTATTTGGACATCACTTCTGGATTTTGTGCTTATGATGAAAAAGAAAAAGAAATGTTGACTTTGGCTTTGCCAATTAGATAGATTTGTTGTTATATAAATGGCTAATTATATACTAATGTATAAAAGTAAGAAAGTTGAGGCTATAATGTTATCTTGTACTGTGCTAAAAAGAAATCAACGCTTTTTTTTTTCCCTTGTACCTCATATTTTCTTTTCCCCTCTATTCCCTTAACTTCCTATTTTTATTTTTCTTTGTATTTTATACATTGATAAAACAATAAAAATCATGTGATGGAAAAATTTAGTTGCAGACCAGGCACTGATTGGGCCACCAGAGGCCATGGTAGTCCAGTTTCCATCAGCAAGACCCCAAATAAGAAAAGATGCTAAACTCTTCAATGATTTTCCTCTATTTAAAAAAAAATCCAAACATTTAGAACATAAAATAATTGGGTTGGAAGGGACCTTGGGCTTGGGGTCTTCTAGTCCAACATCCACACCCAAAACAGGAGGAATTTACCAGGAAAAATGGCTTTGGTGGTCCAGCAGCTTCATACTATCCATGTCAGGGCTGAATGTGCAGTGCATTGTTTTGCCATTTTCCCCATCATCCTGGTATGTAGAGAATACCTCACCTACGTGCAGAATAGAAGAAAGCGGAGATGAAAGGAGATTACCCAAATTGTCCATGGGTTCCTCACCTTTGGGGAGGGGGGGAAACCTCTCAGAGGGTGTTTGGCACCTTGCAGGTTCAAAGGTTTCACATTCAGCTTCTTCCAAAAGTTCCTGTTGAGTGCAGCTTTTATTAAGGAGGTAAGAAAAGCTGTCCCATGCCAGTTTGTCCCTGGATGTTTTTTCTCCTGGCCTTTCTAGGAGGAGGAGGGGAGAGGAGGATGAGGAGGAGGAGGAAGGTGTTCTGACCTGGCCTTCGCAAAAGCAAGAAACAGACTGTGGGAGGATCAGATAAGGACAACAGAGTCACCAAGGTATTTTATATATTTTATCAACTGTCTTGATTTTTATTGCTCCTGTTCCTTTATGAGACTTCTAGTTCATCCTGAATCTCACTGACCTTAAAATCCACAGCTCAGAACCAGATAATGTGGGAATGTCTTGAATTTCTCCACTCATTTTGCCTCCCTGGTTTGCTTTTTTGTTTAAAATATGGTGGTCCCTACTTGTGATATTTGTGGAATGTTGGAAATCCTCATGCTTCCATTCTAGGTTGAGTCTAGGGTGGGATTTGCTGGTGCATCTCCAGAAGATGCTGGGGTCTCTTCATATATTCTCTAAACAACTCTTTGGGCTACCTGTTTACCTGGGTGTATAGCTTTCCCAAAGACAAAGGCAAGTGGCCTCAGAACAGGGTGCCTGAAGGATGAACCTCTTAACGATCTTGTGGTTCTACAAGTGGCTCAGCCAAGCTAATCTTTGCTTAGAGTGGCACCAACTGGGGCTGGCTGGGCAACATTTAGGCCAGGGTTCTCTAAGAACTAAAGCAAGGAAGCTGAAGGCCATAGGAACCCAGGGCAGTGTGAATAGAAGAACCAATTTCCCATAACAGCCTTCAAAAGGAAGCGAAGGGGAGAACAAGAAGTGGTCATTCCTGGAAAGAATCAAAATGATAACCTTATCCCAAGGGTCTTCCCTTCAATGCATCACCACCTCATCTGTCATCCCAGCAAGAGAGGGAAGAAAGGACTGAAGACCCTTGCCTCAATTCCCCAGGAATTTAATGGTGTCATGTGGGTGGAGGAGGAAGGGTCATCCTGCATTCAGGGAATACAGAAGCCACTACTGCTCAGCTGACACCCTTTTCTCACTATGGCACCAAACTCATTCTGCTCTCCATCTCTTCCTGAGTTGGCAGGGAACTCTTGCCATTGCCTTTCCTCTCTCCATGGCATCACTGCAACCCCTCCAAGGTTATAATGAGAAAGCCCAAACAGAGGTTGCTCTGGGAAGATGTCAGAACGGAAGGGAAACTCACCTTCAAAACCAACATATCTGTGGATGACACAATTGATTGGTTTCACTCCTGCTTTTTGGAGCAAGGTGACATTACAGGCACATGGGTAAGAAGGGTTGCCAGCCAGTGTATCTGCTGAGGTTAGTTGGAGGGCAGGCCATGACCCAATAGTGAGGACTTTGGAAAAATGTGCCTGGAATCCATGCCATTCTTATTCTCAAATCTCTGGAATCCATGAATAGCAATAGCACTTAGACTTATATACCACTTCACAGTGCTTCACTAAGCAGTTTACAGAGTCAGCATCGTTCCCCCAACAATCTGGCTCCATATTTTATCCACTTCGGAAGGATGGAAGGCTGTGTCCACCTTGAACCTGGTGAGATTCAAACTGCCAAATTGCAGGCAGGCAGTAGTCAGCAGAAGGAGCCTGCAGTACTGCACTCCAACCACTGTGCCACCGTGGCTCATAAGATTAATTATCTACCTTCATCAACCCCCCTTTCCACACCAATTTTCTTCATCTGAGTGAGGCACAAGCAGTGACAGCAACATCTCTTCTGTCAACTCTTGCCCACTCTATCTGTAGACCTGGAAAAGAAGAGGCAAGAAAGCCATTCCCCTGACAGAGATACTTGGGCTTTGGGGGCTCACATTAGGGTGTGCCAGTAGGCTAGGCTTTCCATATCAGAAGGGCCTTTTCACCTTTGACTAACCTTTCCCACCCTTCTTTGCCATTGGTTTCTTCTCTTGTTTTGTACCAAGGTCTCAATTCCTCATGCTTGTGTCAATTTCTGTGGAGGTCATCTCCAGATCTTCCTCTTTGTTTGTAGCAAAGTCCACTTATCCATCACTACTACTGACCATCTTTTATTTGCCACAAAGACTTTAGTCCCAGGACTATTATTTTTTTACCCCAGAACAGCAATTTGTGCCTTTTTTTCCCTTCTGAAGTAAAACATTAATAAGAAGTTCAACAAAACTAATCAGGAAAAATGAAACAAATGATATGATTAAAAGACAGTTAGCAGAGTCCAATGGACTCAGCTGAAGCTCCCAGGCTAATGGTGATATTGAACAGGAAGATGATTAAGATGTCACCAGGGAGTTTTAACTGGTCAGCATTAAAATCTTTGGCCCTTTGCCTGTATCTTTGGAACTTGATTAACTTTGGTGAGGCTAATGACTCTTGCGCAAAACTATGAGATGGAAAACATGGGGGTTATTTTCATCAGAACTCGAGCTGTTCTCAGGTTGTTTAAACTCTACAAGGTCTTCCGTGCAGCTTCTGATGCAGTTGATTAAAAAACACTAGTGTATTTGCAGACTGAAACAGAAGTTTTAAAATATATTGTTGCTGTCAGGGTTAATTTCTGTGATAAAAGTAAATGTTTTCAATTATGGTTTTTGCTTCAGACAATACCTGCTTTGACAACTGATGTACCATTTAAACAATGGAAAAAAGATATGTTGAAATGTGTATGGCAAAGGGAGAAATTAAATATAAACTGGTAACAAGATGCAAAGAGGGGAGGAGGAGGACTGGCTTTGCCAGATTTTAAATTGTATTTTGCAGCTTGTGATTTGGTCTGGATGAAAGAATGGATGAAGTTGAGGAACAGGAGACTTTTAGAATGAAAAGATCATGACCTGAAGTATGGATGGCATGAATACTTATAGCACAAGAACATTAAAATTAATGGATTTTAAGATCGTTTTGTTAGATATATTGAGAATATGGAATGGATATTCCAGAAGAAGAATTCCACAGAAGAGGAAAGCTGTCCAGGGGAATATAAAATTAAATCAAAAGAAGAACCAATAGAAGAGGGATGTAGTTGCAAATGGTTTTCCATTTACAGTTATCAGAAAGTTTCCTGATAGATAACAAAACAAAACTTGAAATGCAATTGTGCACCAGTGGTGAACATATAATTGCTAAAATGTATACACTTTTGTTGAAATTTGAAACAAAGGAAGAATGGGTTACAGAATGTATGAAAAAATGAGCTCAATGTTTTGGCTGTAATGTACAGATGGACCAGTGGGAAAATATGTTATTAAAAGGATTCAAATTTATATAGCCATAGAACATAAAATAACAGAATTGGAAGGGGTCTTGTAGGTCTTTTGAATCTAGTCCAACCCCAAACTCCTGCAGAAAACCCTATACCATGTCTCACCAGTGACTGTCCACTTCTCTTCTTAAAAGCTTATGATGGAGCACTCACAACTTCTGAAGGCCAGCCATTCCTCTGAAATTATTCTCACTGACCTGGAATTCCTCCTTGGAATTCTAGGTTGAATCTAGGTTGGAGCCTTCTTTATGAAGCTTCCATTAGTTACCTCTTGTCCTGCCTGCAGGTGCCTTGGAGAAAAGGCTGATCCCTCTTCTCTGTGGGACAGCATGTCTAACATATCAGAAGAAGTGGATAGAACTTCATTCAGCTTCTGCTCCTTCAGCTCTCGCTTTCCATTCAGATATCAGGGGCAAATAGGCACCAGATTACAGGTTAAAGATAATCAGAGTTGGAAGGGACCTTGTAGGTCATCTAGTCCAAACCCCACCCCCCGCCAAGTGGGTGACCCTACACCATTTCTGACAAATGGCAGTCCAATCTCTTCTTGAAAGTCTCAAGTGATGGCGCTCCCACAACCATCGAGAGCAACTTCTTTCCATTGGTTGATTGTTTTCAACTGCGGAAAGTTTCTCTTTGTTTCCAGGTTGAAATCTCTCCTGTTCAGTTTCCATCCATTATTCCTTGGCTGGCCTACAGGCTGCTTTAGAAAATAGCGACCCCCTCCTTGCCTCTGGCAGCCCCTTCAAATATTGGAAGATGCTCTTCCTGTCTCCCCTGGTCCTTCTCTTGTACTAGACTAGCCAAGCCCAGTTCCTTCAAAACCGTTCTTCAATTATGTTTTAGCCTCCAGTCACCCTAAGCAATCCTGGTGCTCTTCTCTGCACTATTACTAGCAGTCTCAAACATCTTTTTTATAATTATGTGGTGAAAAAAACTGGATGCAGTACTCCGAAGTGTGGTCTTACTAAGCTTTATAGAAGTGGGTATAGTACTTCCCTGATCTTGACTTGTACAGTTCTGTCAATACAACTTAGGATTGCATGCCTTTTTTGGCCTGCTGCTGCCACACTGCGGTCCTATTTAGCTTGCGTTGTCCAGATTCCTCTCACAGTTACTGCCTATTGAAGCCTCGCTTTCACCCAGTCTATATGTTACTTTTGGTTTTCTTGCCAAAGTGGTAAGGATTTTAACTTTTCTCTACATTTGAATTTCACTTTTTAGATAAGGCTCAGTGCTTCTAGTTGTCAAAGATCCATCTGGATCTTAGCCCATCTTCTTGTGTGTTAGCGTATTCCTTGCCAGCTCTAGTATCATCTGAAAAATTTCGCGAAGTTCCCCTTCTATTCCTCATTCTTAAGTCATTAATGGAAGATATGGAAGAGTCCTGGGCCTAAAGACGGGAAACCGTTGCTGGCCCCCCCACTGCTTACTTCCCTCCAATGTAGACTTAGCACCATTAAGCGAACTCACCTCATTGAGTACGGTTTTGCCAGCCAGTTGAAGCCAGTCTACTCCGTTCGAAGCTGTTATCTATCCACTTTTTTCTAGCTTTACTAGTATGTTGTGGACGTCTACTTTGTCAACATGCCTTGCTGAAATCTAATGTATGTATGTACCACAGTATTATTTTGCTGGATCACTAATTTAGTCACTGTATTGCAAGAATGAAATAAGCACTTGACTTTGGCATGATCGTCTTAACAAACCGTAGCTGACTTGCTAGTTATTACTTTGCATTGTTTCTAGATGTGGGCAGATACTGGCCGTGTTTTTATATCTTTTCCAGTATCTTTCTGCGAGTATTGGTTTAAGGCTGATCTCCGCTCTATAGTTTTCCTCCCGGTCCTGTTTTTTGTTTCTTTTTTTTGAATGGGAACCACATAGAGCTCTATTTCAGTCCTCTGTACTTCCCCGCGTGCTCCACGGAGTTTATGTTTTTGGTGGGCTTGAGCGTTGAAGACGCTAGTTGCAAAAATGAGTTAAGCGAGAGCATTCTGCTTTCTCTCTGCTTGCTCTGTTATCCTTGCCCGTCTTCTCTCTTTGTGTGATCAACTGTTTCCTTGATTTTGTTTTCTTGTTATTTATATGTTGGCAAGCAAACTTTTTTTATTAATCTCTTGCACTTTTCGCTTGCCGCAAGTCTTTGTTCCATTTATGAGCCTTTGCCTATTCCTGGCTTTGTTTTGCAGGTTCTGGCCTATCTGCTGATACTTCTGCCCTCAGTTGCTATGTCCTTTCTTTGCCATTTTCATTGCTTACTTGTCCTTTTTTTTCTTTTTCAATTTTCCAGAGAGATCTTTGTGCAGCCCATGCTGCGTTTCTTCTTGAGATTTCTTGTTTTTTTCTTTCTCAGGTCGGTCATTGCTGTTGTCTGCGGCTTCTAATGATCAATACTTTTCAGAGTTTCCCAAGATTCTTGAGTTGTTTTCCCCTGTAGGATTTTCATCCATGGAATCTTTCCCAAGTTCTCTCTGTGGTGTCATCCCAGAAGGTTTTAAAGGTTACTTGATGGGCAGGAAGGTTTGTCCTTTTAGCCACAACTCCAGTGGCGGGATTAAAAAAAAAATACTACTGGTTCTGTGGGTGTGGTTTAGTGGATGTGGCATGGCTTGGTGGGTGTGGCTTGGTGGATTTGGCAAGGGAAGGATACTGCAAAATCCCCATTCCTTCCCCATCCCACTAACCTGCTTTCTTGCTCCGTTCCCCTGTGCAGGGCAACCAAAGAACACCCAGCTGATCAGCTGGGACTCAATGGGAGGCAGAGAATAGATGGAGCGGGGCCAGTCTGAGGTGGGATTGGCCGGTTCTCCAAACCACTCAAAATTACCACTACCGGTTCTCCAGAACTGGTCAGAACCTGCTGAATGCCACTTCTGCACAATTCAGATTTCAGAGCTAGTTGGCCTGTCCTGGGACCACCAGGGAGCAGACCTTCCTATTTAATTCAGGTGCCACCAAAGGAATTGCTCAGGGAGTGGACATGGCCTGAAGGTCTATTCCTGCTTTCTCCTGTGGAAGAAGAGGAGCCCTGATTGTCTCACTTTCTGTGCACTCTCAACAAACCCAGGTAGGTCCAGCAGAGACAAGTCTATGGCTGACTTCCATCAAGCTTGGAGAAGGAGGAAAGAGTGGTGCCACAGGAAGGGCCATAGATAAATGCTGTCCCTCTAAGATCATTGGTGATGTTTGCAGAATATATGTTTGTCTAGTTAGCAGTAGGTACCACCAAAGCCTGAAGATAACAGGAGACATTCTCTAGCACTTGCAAATAAACTTGTAGGCAAATTACAACCCATGTCATCCTTTCTCCATTGGAGTTAGTCCATAATTAAAATTTATTTGATAAAATAAATCTTATTTCTCAGCATTATGGAGAAGCATGTTTAAATTATGGCTCTGTTTATCAAATTATCATCCAATGCAGCTCCTTTAATGATTTATAGTATAATATGTCCTATCAAGAGTTAGGCATCAGTAACTGGGTGATACAATGACAAATAGTTCCCTCATGGGAAAAACGAAATATATTTTAATATTTTTCACTAGTTAATCTCCATGAAAGTAAATCCTGTTTGGAAGAAGGGAAAGAATTATTAAACATTATTTTTAGGCAGTGGCGTAGATCAAATTTTCAGGCTGCTGGATGTATTAGAAATCTTGAAATCAGGTGGTGGATAAAGTCACAAAATGGCTGCCAGAGGGCTTGCCAGTGCATAGCAGGAGTGGCCTCTAAGAAAAAATGGTCCCCCACCATTCAGAACTGAAAAAGCTTCTTGGGTGAGAAGCAAAATGTTTTCAAGGAAAAACAAAGAAAGTCCAGTTGCCTCTTGAAAAAGCACCTTTGGGACAACCATGACCTGGAGGACTGAGAAACTCCATGAATCTAAAATGTATAAATCCAGACAATAAGCAAGTACTCTTGGGAAAGAAAAAGCTGAACTTTGGAACTGAACTTGGGTGGGTTACAGTTTTGTGGTTTGGGAGTCCACATATCCCCCAGCTGTCCTTGGTGTTGAGGGTGGCAGCTGTGGCCAGGGGCCTATTTGCATAGCTGCAAGCCTTCCTAAGTCTGACTTGGAGAGCAGTCTGAGTTAAAGATATTTTGTCTTTTTTAAAAAAAAAATCACACACAGGAGGTTCCAAATTGATCTCAGTGTATAAGAACAAAGTAAGAGGGGATACATGGAATAATTCAAAGATAAACAAAATATATCTCTGCTGTGCTGGACATATTTGATTATCTCCTTTGAAAACTGAGCTCTCAACAGGAGTTGTCAGACATTTTTCACAAAGCAAATGTGCTGTCAGGCATGTATGGATTTCCTCCAAGAGACTTCCAGTCATGATCCTCACAGAAGCTTTCAAATGGAGCATATCAGCATGACAGGGATGTGAACAGAGATCTGTCAACTCGCAAAAGAGCACCAATCAAGAGTGGTGCCAGTTATATTAGGAGATTGCAAGGTTTCTTCCAGCCCTGTGATTCTATGAATCTCCCAGAGCCCAGATCAAGAGGCAGCTGGCTGATGTACCTTCCCGCCCACCAGGGACTGGCAGGTTGGAGGCGGCTCTCTCCTGGACATCTGCATGAGGCACATCCTTTACTGGTTGGGGGTAGGGAGGAGGAGGAGGAGGAGGAGGAGATAAGAAAGAGGAGAAGTTAGAGGAGGAGGAAGAGGAGGAGGAGTAGAAGATACAGAAAGCAGAGAAGATAGATGAGGAGGAGGAGGAGGAGGAAGAAGAGGAGGAGTAGAAGATAGACGAGAAGGAAGAGGAGGAGGAAAAGGAGAAGGAGAAGATACAGAAGGGGAAGGGAAGAAACAGAAAAAGAAGGAGAAGAAACAGGAGAAGGAGAAGATAGACAAAGAGGAGAAGGAAGAGGAAGAGGAGGAAGACAAGGACGAGGAGGACTTCAGTCTCCTTCAGTTACATTTTCTTCTTCCTTTTTTCACCTTTTTAACTACAACTGTAATTGAGATGGCTCCTCTGCAACAATTAAGGGCCTGGGACTTTAGAAGGACCCTTGAGCCTGATGATAGCACAGAAACACTGCATGCCTTTCTTCCCATGAGGCTCCAGCACAACTCCACAGCTGAGTGTGAAGGCCCAAACCACCGAAACTGCCTGCCTAGCCCCACACCCCAGCCTGGGCATCCACACAAGGCAGATTCTATGGACATTGTTCCTCCTCCATGTTGCTTGAGAAAGGATGCCAGGAATAGCGAGGTGAGTGATAGCTTCTGAGAGCAATTCCTGAGCAGAGGAGACAGAATTCCCAGGATTCTTCACAGTAGCATTTCACAAATGCTGAAATCAGGTTACATTTCAGGTTTTTAGAGCATTGAATGTGTACTAGTGGATTCCTGTCTTATTATGCCATGTAAATTGTTGTGTATGGAACTTGGTAGGCTCCAAGTTCCCATTCTGATTGGCCGAAAAGGCCACCCTTGGATTGGCCACTAGAGAACCAATCCAATTGGCCCGCTTGATGGCGGGAACACTTAAAGTGGTGTCATTGGCCACAAGCCGTGGGCAAGCCGCTATAAAAAGGGCTGCTGTGGCTTGGGTCGTTGTTCTGTTACCATTGCTTTACTGTTCTAAATAAAAGAGTTGTTGTTGGAACCTGGTCTCGCGCAACTTATTTCCAGACGGAACACTGTCGACGAAGGTGGGATCATCATAGAAGAGCGAGACCAAAGCACGCGGCAATCTGAACTGAGCAAGAGAGATGGCCGGTAACAACGCGCCACCCGCACCATTCAATCCTGATGAGGAGGATTGGGAATTGTATATCGATCGTTTTCTTATATTTTTAGAAAGCAACGAGCTGCAGGAGATATCTGACCAAAGGAAGAGGGCTGTCTTCCTTACACACTGTGGTCCAGCTGTTTTTAAAATGGTGAAGGCACTAGCCAAACCAAGAGACGTCAAACAGATGACTTGGCCCAAGCTGGACAGTATGCTCCGAGCACATTACGCACCTGTGGTCTCCAACTTGATAAAAAAAAACATGAGTTCTACAAGAGAGATCAAAGAGACGATGAAACCGTTGCAGATTTTGTAGCCACCCTGATTTACATCGGAGGAGCCTGCGAGTTCCAGAACATGGATGAGGCCATGAGGGACCATGTGATCCTCGGGTTGAAGGACGCTACACTTCAGAGTAAGCTGCTGAATAGACCAAACATAAGCGCAGCCGAGGCTATTGCAGAAGACACCGCCACCGAAGCAGCAAAGAAATCCGCAGCCACCATGCGCCAGATGAATTCAATTCCAGACCCGCCAAACCAAGCCAGAGAGAAGAAGACAGAGGGAAGCAA
>BHFT01027457.1:0-28110 GCA_004320025.1 Laticauda laticaudata
TCAGATTCAGAATTCTTTGGTTGCTACCACTTCACTTTCAATAAAAGATATCTTTTCTCTAAACTAAAGAGTCTAAGCATTTCTTTCCTGGATTTTGAATGGAGCTCCGCCGGACAAAAAGCTTAGAGTAATTATTCATGCTTTAATCAGTCAAAATGTTAGAATTAATTGTAATGGAAAGCTCTTTGTTTGCCTAAGGATCGTTGTAGAGGAAATATTATGTCTATATCACTGGTACTGATTTTTCAACTCGTACTTAAAAACTACTCTGAAAAGAAATTGGCTACAATATAAGTAGCCAACTCTCTTCTAAGGGATCCAAAATACTTCAGAGAACTTTTTAAATGAAGGTGATTTTTATCATTTTTTAAAAAAGAAACTTGCCTTTGTCTAGAGTGGATTTAAAATTTTGTCTTTTAAAAATTTTGCCCTCCTGGAGGTGGGGTATTCAAGATGGAGGGCTTCTCTCTCTCTCTCTCTCCCCATCCCCAACCCCATCCCCATCCCATCATCTCTCTCTTTGGGAAGAGAACAGGTAGACAAAAGGTATAGGGAAAACACAAGATTACTCAAGAAAGTCAATGTTGCTGGACCTCTGCAAAATGTCATGAACAAAGCAAGGCAATTTCATTATAAAAATTGTATCAGGAAGAAACTTAAGGTATCTTTCAAATATGCATTAAAAGTAAAAATCCTATTACAGAAAAATCACCTGAGTTTTTGTAGCATTCTTCTCACTCCTCAGCCACCTAAGTGATTAAGTTTCAGTCCAGTCCCCTACACAACCAGGAGTCAATTTATGAAATATATAATATCTTTGTTAAGAGTTGGGTCAAGAACAGAAAAAAAAAATTGGCGATGTTTTCTTGGTTAAGAATCTGAGCACATGGTTGAGCAAGCTTATATAGTTCAGATGCAAAAGAAATACAGACAAAGGGCTGCACTGACTGACCTTTCATCCATTCCTGTGCTATTAAGAAATCAAGAATTCTCCTGTTTAGGGCAGTGAATACTTTCCAGAAATTCCTCTATATGCAATAGGAGCATATAATGCTCCACCCCAATATTAGTTACATCCTCGCTTCTGCAGGGCTACCTTAACTTTCTTCCTACAAGTAAACAACTTCCTTGTTTACAGGGAAAATGCAATTAGCATAGTTAAGTAGAGCTCATTCTCAGGCATAACCCTATGTATCCATCTCCAACAGTAGCTAGAATGTCCTCTATTGTGGAGTCTCTTGAATCCAGCAGACTTCAATGTCCAGTCTCTGCTGATGGGCATTATGAGATTTTGTCCCAGTTGAGAACCCCCATGTTGGGAAAGTAGACTTAAATTTGGCTGCATTTAAACCTGATACATTAAGACAATCAAACAGTCTTGCAAAATGAAAATCACAATAAAATATCAGAGTAAAACAGAAGATATAAAAACTCAAAAGCTTTATTTTATATATATCAAATCAAGGTAGTCTTCACGGCCTCTGGAAGGCTTACAGTTTTTCAAGAGCTGGCCCCCATTCCAAAGAATGGGATAGTTGTGGAAAAATACCTCTTTTAAATCTTAATTCCTATGAGGAAGAATACTAAATATCTCTTCTTAGCAAGGGCATATGTGCCAGGCAAAAATTAGTTGGAAGAGACAGTCCTGTAAGTATACAGGCACCCAACCAGGTAAGGCTCTGTATAGATAATTGCCAGGATTTCAATTATGCCCATTCACACATGTACCAAAACATCTGGACCCACTATAGTTTCCAAACTGTCTCCAAAAGCAGTCCAATGCAGAATATGCTGCATTAGTCTAAATAATGGTGATAAGGAGTAAGTCACAGTTATGCATTCTTTTGTCTCAAAATTGCCTGAGGTTAATGAGAACCAGAATCTGATGATTTCTGGAAGGCTACCAATTCCCCCCTCCCCTTTAGCATACTATTATGTGAGCATAATTAATTATTTTCAATTAGCAAAACACAACTTAATAATAGAGTTTGGAATGCATGTAGGCAAAAATAGAATCCTTAGAACTGTATTTTGTGCCACTAAAAACAAATTCCCCACTCCTTTTGCGTAGGTCCAAATACATGGAAGAATACCCTTTAGTTTTCTGAACAGATGCATGAATAAAGAATGCCCTTAAATTTATCTGGCTTCAGTCCTCCAACTGTAGAGAGATTTTACTGGCATGCAGAAATGCCAGTAAATCAGAGCAGGGCCAAAACACAAGACAGATTTATCAAGTAGAGGCATTGTAATAGGTAGCACTGTCACTTCTGACACTTGTTTCTCTGTGAGTTAATAAGGACTCGAAGAGTTACTCCCTTGGCATCACAGACTCCTGAAACATTTTAAACAAAGCTCTATGGAAAACAATCTCTTCTGAATCATTACAATAGCTAGAAGCCTGTATAATAAAGGACTATGGAGCTGGTCAAAGACTTTTGAGAAATTTGTTCTCCGGATACATATATCCAGTTTTCTCTAGCCTTCCCTCTAACACTAGAAACTAGAAAATCTTGACAGTTTTGCTAAAGGTATTATTATTAGTCTTGACAGGGGAGATCTGTTTCCACAGCAGAGGATCTCAGTGTAGAGTAAGAAGATAGAGCCCCATTTTATTTGGGTTCAAATTGCAAGTATGTAGTCATATATGAAATACTGCTTAATGTGTAGAAGTACGTGTGGTCTGGAGTAACCTTGAAATGTGGATAATTGTTTTTCTTCTTCATGAGGTTGGAGTTAAAGTAGTTAAGTACATATTGGATTTCAGAAATAATTTTCACCTAATAAATGATCATGCAGTGTTTCAGGCTATCACACTTCACCCTCCTTACTGGTTTAAGGCCTGGTCCCACTGCACTTAGGGATGCAAAGAGGATGTAAAACATTAAAAAAAGCTTGCCATCCATTGGAAAATGCGATGCATCCGGTTGTGTACTCACTGCATACGTGTTTCATACGCTCTATCCGTCGAGCATCCATCCACTGCGATTTCATCCAGCAAGAAGTTTTGACTGCACAAAACTTTTTTATTGGATGAACTTTCCACCGCGTACGAGTACATCCATGACAAAGTTGGGCACAAATGTTCTATGTCCATTATCATCCATTAAAGTCTGCTGTATCCTCTCTGCATCCTCTGGCCATCCCCTCAACTCACATCGGCTGCAGCTGAAAACAGAGAGAGGAGGAAACGAAAGGTACATGGAACGTCTACACAGCGTTAGTAGCACGGAAATTGAAAGGATGTAAGCGTATGCATCTCGTATATAAAGGATTAAAAACGGACAAAACGTTTGTATCTGGGATGTATCTCGTATATTTAGGATGTCTGGAGTATGTCTCGAGTATGTAGAAGGACACCTAGTGGACAACCAATATTTTCTATAAAAAGGGGAAAATTCATCTGGATCTCAGTATGAGTCAGCAGCCATGGTGTACAGACCTCTTCACCCTTGATCTTGGTCTTCAATATCATCAATTGTTCTCCACCATGGATGATGACACAGTGCATATGACAGCTGCGCTCATTCATCACCAGAACAAAAACCTGTTCAGACTGTTCAACTTTTATACAGAAGGAGAAGAAGGAGATGTCCAAGAGCTGTGTGGGTCCGAGGATGGATCATGAGAGAACAGAGTTTGGACTGTAATGACTAGTTGATGGTGAGCTGAGGAATGAAGACCCTCGTGCATTCATCACTTCATGAGGATGCCACCAGCCAAGTTTGACGAACTTGTAGAACGTCTGAGACCCAGGTTGACCAAGCCTAGCACCAACTTCTGTCCCAACCTGGACCTGGACTGAAGATGGCACTGACTCTGCGGAACCTGGCCTCTGGAACCATATAAAGAAACATGCAGTATGCGTGGAGGGTGTCACACAACAGCACAGCAAAGTGGTCAGAGAAGTGGTGCAGGCCATCATTGAAGAATACCTGGAGGAGCTCTCAAGTGCCCCACCACTGAACAAGGCTGGAGAAAACTTGCAGAAGAGTGGTATCAGAGGTGGAACTTTCCCCACACCGTTGGAGCCATAGATGGGAAGCACGTGGCCTGCAAAGCTCCAGCCTACTCAGGGTCCACTTATTACAACTACAAGGGCTTCTTCAGTGTCATCCTCTTTGCCATGGTTGATGCTGACTACAAGTTCATCTACATCGTATGCTTCAGGCAACGGGTCAGCTTCAGATGGCCAGGTTATACAATGCAAGTGACCTCAAGGATGGGCTGGAACACAACCTCATCATGGTTTCCAGATGCAGACCCCTACCAATGACACACAAGATGTCCCTACTTCATCGTTGGTGATGACGCCTTCTCCCTCAAGAACCTACCTCATGAAGCCCTACACTTCAAGATACCTCACCGCTGAAGAGAGGATCTTCAACTACAGGCTGTCCAGGGCAAGATGGGTGGTGGAGAACGCCTTTGGCATCCTGGCCAACAGGTTCCAGGTACTTCTCACCACCATGCAGCATGACCCACAGACTGTGAGGAGCATCATGGAAGCTTGCTGCATCAGCACAATCTCAGCGCACCCACTACCCAGTGTTGCAGAACAGGCTTGTTGACTGTCAGCAAGGGAATGGGGACATGGAGCCTGGTGAATGGAGGCAAGTACGTAACCTGATAGACACTGTGGATGTACAAGGCCCCAACAGAGCTTCATGTGAAGGGAAGAAGCAGTGCACCTACTGAGACACTGGTGCAACTCCCCAGCTAGAGCAGTGGAGTGGCAAAACAGGATGATAGATGATTAATGGATGCTCCTTGAGGCTGTCGCATAACACTGATGAGATTGTGCCATGTATGTTGAGTGGTCCTTCAATGAATAGGGCATTAATAAAGACTTTGTTTATTTTAAAATGTGTTGATCAATGAATAAATTGTTATTGATAATAAAGGTCTATATGTGTGGCAGCTGGGATGGTGGACCAAACAGTCCCACTATGCTTGCACTGGAGGTTTTCTATCCCAAACAACTATCCTTATCTCTCCCACAAGCATGCAAAGGCTTAACCATTTTTTCAAAGTTTTCACCAACACTTTATTAAGTAAAAAAAATGAACTAAGTGTCTTAAACAAAGATAATCTTTATTAACTTTCTTAGGTAAATTTTATGACTTTATTAACAAGCAAAATGAACCAAGTAAAGTGTCTTAAAGATAAACTTAACAAGTACAACTCAGTCTCTGACACTATTCTCAGTCACTCTGAGTCATGTCCCTGGTCTCAGCTGTTAAGTGGGCAGGGACTGTGGAGGTGGCTGTGGCTTGAGTGCTGGTCTGAGGCACCATTGGGTGCTTGGGCCCGAGGGTACAACAGGGATGGTGTGTTCAGGAAGCTGTCTGAGAGCTGACTCAGTCCTATGAGGTTGAAAGGCCTTTCATCAAGGACTTGAGATGTCAGGCCCAATACTGATGACAGATTGTCCGTTGACGGGCTTTGCTGTGGGGTGGAGGAAGGAGGAGTTAGTGGGCTGTCTAGTCTGCAGCTGGTTGAGGAGTGGTGTCTGTGGCGTGAGATGAACCTGGGCCTGGACTGGGAAGTTCTGCTTCTGTTGTGGGAAGTCCTGGTAGTCGTAGCCTTGGTAGCTGAGGGGCTGTTGAAAGCTGTGGAAGGGCTGTGACATCTCCTGGGTGGAGGAGCAGACCTGGACTGGGTCGGAGAAGCTTCAGCTGGGCCTTGAGGGTTGTGCAGAAGTGCTGTGATCTTCTGCTTCATCACCTGGTACTGGGCCTCGGGTAGGTCCCTGAGGGTCTAGCTCACGTAGGTGATGAAGGGCTTCCGGTCTGAGGATGGTTTGTCGCTGTGGACCAGCTGAGAGAGAAGTGTCTGTGATGGTCTTCATTGTGTCCCTGATCTCCAACAGCACACTGTGGTCCTGGCCCTCCGGTCTGCCTCTCTGCCTGCATCCTCTGGAGCTGGGGGTGGGGTAGGGGTGTGTTGGCCTCTGGTGGCTGCTGCTTTCTTTCTCCATTTGTGATAGCAGGGTGTCATCCTCCACAGGATCTCCATGTCTGCTGGCATGGGGAGTACAGCTGTCGGGGGGGGGTCTCTGCTGTGGGGCCTCTGAAGACACCTGCCTGGACAGTAGCTGGCTCCTGGCTGGAAAGAGGACTGGCTTTCTTGTGGCTGTCTGAGGGAGATGGGTCTCAGAGGGCTGCTCCTGGTGGCGGATCTCATCCTCCAGGAAACTGCCTTGGCCATGATGTTTACTCCCGGTCAGTGAGCTTGACGAGCAGCCTGTCCAGATTTCTTCAGGTGTAGCTTGCCATACCAGGTGTGCATGTGCTTCCACCATCCAAGGAGTACTCTGCAGTGTATCCGAGGCCTCTCTGCCTTATCTCTCCAAGCTGACTGCTTCTTCTTGGTGTCCCAATACAGTCTGTGGCCCTTTCTCCAGAAGTACTTGTTCTCCCTCAGCCATTCCAGCACCCTCATCCTCATGCTCCTCGGAAACGGTGTACTGTTTTCTCTCTCCCTTCTGCTTCCCTTGCCTCTTCCTCCCTCTGGCAGGGGCTTGAGCAGCAGGGCCTTCAGGGCTTGAGCAGCAGAGCCTTCAGCAGCAGGGCTTTGAGGGCCTTGGGGCTGGTCCACCACAGCAGCAGCAGCAGCAGCAGCTTCAGAGTCAGTGTCAGGGCGTGGGATGCTGGTTTTGGCCTTCTTGCCAGGGTGGAACGAGTAGGCACGGGCTTCCCTCTCTTGCTGACTGATGAACCATGTTGTTCCTGCTAGATGAATGTGGCAGCACATCTTCCCCTGTATGCTGACTGCATGCGTGCTGCATCCTTTATATCCACAGAGGTGACACAATTCATACTCCCCACATGCGCAGCTGAACGCTTTGCATCTAATATACATCCACTCAGCATCCCTTTTGTTTCCTATAGGTGTCCGTGATGCATCCGCTTCATCCGCTATGATCCACTTTGAAATTCTCCCCCGGAACCCTGCGATGTGTCATCTGCTTCCATCTGCTCTCATCCGCTAGGCTTCCTATGATATCCATTTAACATCCCTGCTACATACTACCCATGTCTGTTCTTTTCCGTTTTGTTTATGCAAATTTTCACCACTTTTTGAGCGGATGACAATGGATGGAGCCACCCCCGAAATTTTGCTCATCCGCTTTGTCCTTTATGCATACGTTTTGCGTCCGTCGGCCAGTGGGACCGGGCCTTTACTTTCTGTAAATATTTCTGTGTATCAGTAAAAAAATAAACTATTTTTTATGTCACATCAAGAAAGCTTCAGTTACATTTCTGATTGAGGGTTAAGACAAAAAGATGGGGTCATAATCAAGTTGTTTCCTCATTACTATGATATATTCCGAACACTGGCTCTTTTAAAATCTTTTGATTATGATTGATTATATACCATTATGTTGGTGTTGACTCTTAATGACCACAAAGATTTTCTCCATGATGAGTTGTCCCTAACCTGGTCTATTGGGTCTTCCAATACTCATTGCCTGAGTAACTGAGTCCATCCACCATGCAGCTGGTTGCCCTCTTCTTCTCTTTTCTTCCACTTTTGCAAGCCTTAGAGTCTTCTTTAAAGAGCTAGATCTTCTCAGGTATCAAAAAAAATCCCTTAATAATAATTAATTATTATTGAATTATTAAATGCCATCAAGTCAGTGTTGACTCAGCAACTGTAAAGATAGCTCTTCAGCAACACAAAATTTAAGAGCTGTGGTAGTGCAGTGGTTAGAGTGAAGTATGCAGGCTACTTCTATTGACTGCCGTCTGACAGCATTTGGCAGTTCAAATCTCACCAGGCTCAAGGTTGACTCAGCCTTCCATCCTTTTGAGTTGTTAAAATGAGGACCCAGATTATTGAAGGCAATATGCTGACTCTGTAAAACCTAGAGCTGCAAAGCACTGTGAGTGGTATATAAGTCTAAGTGCTATTGCTATTATTATAGTATCCATAAAACTTAACAATACCCATTCTGTTTTTTGGGGAGAAAATGTTCCTGAAATTCATGAAATAGGCAACTGCTGCTTCCAAACAAACAATGATTACATTGTACAATTTTTCTGCCCAGTTTATAGAAGGATCCTGGAAGGGCAAGAGCTTGTAACTTATAATTTTCCATGTCTTCCAATCACTTCCTTCTTTCCTTCTTTCCTTCTTTCTTTCCTTCCTTCCTTCCTACCTTCCTTCCTTCCTTCCTTCCTTCCTTTTTGGATTATCATGGGAATTTGTTGAGGAGACCAAGATGAACAATTCTTTTTTTTGGACATCTATCTAAATACAGTGAAAAATGAGGTTTAGCACTTCCTTTCTACCCCATTTTCCAAATGTTTAAAACAATTCTATATATTAATTAAAGCTATCTCTTTTATTCTAGGGTGTTCTCTAAGAGGTATCTTTCTGTCTCTCCAGCAGTTGCCAGTTGGCTGACTGTAGATACCCAGATCCCAACCATCTGGAGTGATTCATAATAGGAAGGGTGTTAATACTATTGCTGTTTCCATTCTACTTCACTTAACATAAGGCTGAGCAAATTAAATGTGCAATTTAAATAATAAGCCTGCATGGAGTAATCAGATGCAAACAACAATCTAATGGGGTTCCTGCCCCTTTTCTGTAACTATGGAAAAAGAGGTTTTGGCAGGTGCAGCTGCCAGAGAGAGAAAAGCTGTTCTTGTTGAAAAAAGCATTTTTCTAGTACTACAAAAGCACTGCATTCCTAGCATCTGTTCCTCTTATTTTCCTGCCCAATGATTGGTAAGTATAGCATGTATGTGACATGCATGTTGTGGAAATAAGAGTCTCTGTGAATAGCTTAGAACAGTAATGGTGAATCTATGATATGTATGTTACAGGTGATATGCCATGCCGGTTTTGCTATACACCAGGCCTCTAGACCTTCTGGAAGTTATTCGAGAAAGTCTTGCTCTCACACAACCTCTGAGGTGTCTGAAAATTGAGTGAGAATTTTTTGCACTTTTCTGAGGGTCCAGAGGACCCTCTAGAGCGGGGCCCTCTTGCGTGATTTTCAGATTGTTGAGAAAAGAGCATCCAGAAGAGAGTGTAGAGTGGCATCTTTTGTCCAAAGAGTGTGTATTTGTGTGTCATATGAGCAGAGCTGTAGACTTTGACATGCCGAATCCAGAAGGTTCACCATCGCTGGCCTAGATGCTTGTAGACAAGTACCAGCTTTATTTTCTGAAAGGACCAAGGGAATTATATAAATATACTAAGGTCATTTTGAGAAATACCTATAATTCCAAAGACTGAAGTTTGGCTCTGCACATGTCAGCTCCCCTTTAAAATATTTAAAATTAAAATAAAAACAAAAAGTCAAAAGAAGGTCATATTTACTTGGATGACCTCTACAGCATTTTATGACTGAGGAATGTTCTGATGAAACTCACAGATGTAAAGTTGGGGTAGAGGCAAGGCAGACTGATTTTAGGAACTTCAGTTATGTTATATATGGACAGAAGGCATGGGATTTCATAGATAAGGCTCGGCCAATATGGTCTCTTTCTGGTTCCAAAGGGAAAACTTTGGAATTGGCTCTAAAGGCTAATATTTTTAAGGAATTTGTATTAGGCCATGAAGAATTATGAACTGAAAGTCAGTACAGAGTAATGATAATTGATCCTGGGTTATGTTCTTGCAGAGAATCAATAGCCCCCAACACAGAGATGTTAATTTTCTTTGAAATGGCTTGATTTTTCCCCCTTTAAAAATTATTATTGGCTGCTGCACTAGATAATTCATATTGATAAATTGCTTATTCTGTACTTTTTCTGACACCAAAATGATTTCCATCTGTTATTATTTATAAACAGCTGAAATGCCTGTCATTAAGAAGTGGAGTTGGTGTGTATTTCAGGGGTCAGTGTGGTGGGGCACCAGACTGTTTTTCTATTAATACTATAAAGAAAGAAAGAAGGAAAGAAAGAAAGAAAGAAAGAAAGAAAGAAAGAAAGAAAGAAAGAAAGAACCATTTAGAATATCCACTAGCCAAAGTGCTGGGTTTCTCTTTGATGTGACAGATGCTTATTTTTATTTTTTTTCATTTTCCTTCTTTATTACTATCCTTTTGGCTTTTGATTATAAGCAGTCCTTAACTTACAACCATAATCGAGCCCAAATTTTGTCTTGCTGAGCAAGGCAGTTGCTAAGTGAATTTTGCCCAATTATACAACCTTTCTTGCCACATTTGTTAAATCAATCACTGCAGTTGTTAAATTAATAACCCGGTTGTTAAGTGTACCTGGTGTCTCCATTGACTTTGCTTGTCAGAAGATCACAAAAGGGGAACACATGACCATCTCATAAATATGAGCCAATTGCCAAGTGTCTGAATTTTGATCATATGATCAGGGGATCTGCAGTAGGCATTCGTGAAAAATGGTCATAAGTCATTTTTTAGGGCTGTTGTAACTTCGAACAATCACTAATAATAAATGGTTATAAGTTGAGGTATTTGTGATTTCAGAATATAAGTTGCTGAGATAAACATTGAAGTGGTCATGAGATGAGCTCTAGTATATATCATTTAGGAATCTGTCCTCTTCTGTTTTGTCACCTGGCCAGCATTAATAGAGATTAAGGTATTAAGATTTATAGATTGACCAGCAGTGAGTAGCTGCACGATGCTGTGAAGCTGATGTAAGTCTGGCTGATGTAAAAAGAGTGATTCAGCAGAGTATGGGTATTTCCCTTTAAGGCTGGAGAGTAAAGTTCCCCTTAAGAGGTGTGTATATAAAAGGCAGCCATTAGAGGGCTTGGTTCTCTTTCCTTGTGGCCAGTATTCAGTGCAGAAGTTCTTCATTTAGAACTTTAGTTCTTCTTCTTTAGGAAGAAGAAAAGTTTGCTTGTAAAAGTATTTTGCCTACCACGTGTATATTGTCTGTATATACCTGTTGTATATTAAACCATTGTTAATGTCTAAGTCTTTGTATGCTGTGTATTGCTCCTGGGGTATTTCATAAGGGTAGCCATGCTGCCAAATGCTCTGACAGGTTATGAGCACAGTATAGAGAGAAGGTCAAAGTGACTGTAAAGCCTAGAGAGAAGAGAAACCCAGTGGGAGCTAGCACCAGAGTGAGAAGTGGTTTAAATCATGATTAGTGGCTTGTGAAAGAAAGAAAGCAGCATGGCCTCCATCAGTGGAATAGGAGGTTTCCCAGAGAATACGGGTTTGGGTAATCTAAAAGGAGTTGGAGTAAATGTCTAAGGAGATTCTCAGTCATCCAGGTCATGGTTGTCCCAAAGGTGCTTTTTCAAAAGGCAGCTGAACTTCCTTTCTTTTTCCTTCAAGACATTTTACTTTTCATCCAAGAATGAGAAATGAAATATCTTCAAGTAAAACTAAAGTCCAGTTGCCTTTTGAAATAGCACTTTTGGGTCATGATTTAGAATATCACAGTGTCACATATAACCATGACATTTGGTTGTGTAGGGTGCACAGAATTTTTAGATGCAAAAATACAAATGGTTATCATTAATTTCCCCTTCTTTACTGTTTCTATAGTATCAAAACTCTATTTAATCAGAATGTACATACTTGCTTACTTGGTGCTTCTATATTTCAATTTAGTCTTATACATTTTTGCAACTTATTGGAATAGTTAAAAAATAGTAACCTGAGTTTAAGGGAACTTTCATATTACACCAATTTAAATTTTCCCTCCACCCTTATTGTCATCTCTCTCCTCACTCTGAAACTCAGAGGTCAAGCAGCCAACTTCATGACCGGTCAATGCTTTCTGTTTAGCTGTTGAAAGGAAATGCAACAAACCAACATTTCATCAGTGCCTCCTATTAAGCTACCACAAATCTTGAAACAATAAGAATTTCTTCACATCCTCCTGCCCACAAGAAGACAATGAAATGGATTTTCTAGCCCTCTTCTCTTCTGTAACTTATTGTGTTAGGTAACTCAAACTGCCAAGCCATCACTCCCCTATTGCATTTAAAAGCATCTTAGCAGCAGCAGATGTGAAAGGTTTGCATGTCAATAATTTTGCAGCCTGGCATTTTTCCAGTCATTATAACCATAGAAGAGATTCAGTTTGGTGTAGTGCACAGGTGTCAAACTCAAGGCCCGGGGTCCAGATCTGGCCCATGGCTTGCTTAGATCTGGCTCATGGGGCTGCTATGAAAACAGTGAAGGACCAGCCTACAGTGCCTCTCCCAATGAAAATGGAGCTCAGGAGAGCTGTGTGAGGCCCTCTCAAACTCCATTTTCGCTGGCAGAGGGTTGCAGGAGGCCGTCACAGCTAAAAACGGAACTCAGGAGCCCATTTTTTCTGTTAGAGCATTCAGGCTCCCGACATGAGTGATGTCAAGCCATGCCCATCCTGGACAACCCCCCCAAAAGTCAAACATAATCCTGATGGGGTCCTCAATGAAATTGAGTTTGACACCCCTGGTTTAGTGGTTAAGGCATCAGGCCAGAAGGCTGGTCGGTCAGTCAGTCGGTCGGTCTCTGTCTGTCTCTTTTTCTCTTTTTCTCTGTCCTAGGAAAGAGGCAAATGCAAACCATTTCTGAACTCTTGACAAGAAAACTTCAGGACTTGTCCAGGTGGTCACCAGGATTCAAGACAGAAAGCACACAAATATACAATAAGTGTCTTGGAGAAGAGATAGTCCTGGAACCACAGAAGTTTCCACCCTTCGTACTTTTCAATACAGTGAAGTGGCTTGTTATGATTAAAAAAAAAGAGTCCCATGCAGATGAAAACAACCAGAAACAACTTTGTAAAAACATCTGGATTAGCCTTGCAAAAGATGTGGCTGCTTTCATGATTCAAAAAGATGGCTTCATTTGCACACCTCTTCCAGGGTGTTTTGTGCAACCCTGGTAATCAAACTCCTGTTTGTAAATAAATAAATGCAGCCTTTTATTTCCTTTAAAATCATGGAACAACTGAGGATTTCATGCTAATGGAATGTGGCAGGTGGCGAGGAAAGCCAAAAGTGATCAAAACAGAAAGCTGGCAGATGAAAGTAAAACACATTGTTCAAGCACCACTACAGACTTGATTTCCCTCAATCATCTTCCCTAATTATAAAATTATCAACTTTAATGTTTTATTTTGGAGTGGGAGGGTGAAGAATCATCATGATCAACTGAAGGAGCAGCCAGGATTAAATAGATTAAAAAAATGGGAAGTCACATGTGGCCCCTGGCAATTTAACAGATGGTTTTATAAAAAATGTTTGTAAGCCACTCAGAAAAGACAATGTACAAGGCTTTCCTTAATGTAATAAAAATAGAATTGCTCTGAATGTTAATCAATTAAAAGTCTATAATAGAATGAAGCTCTTTTCCTGGTTCTTCCCCTATCTCCCCTTTCTTGATCAATCAGGTTTGAAGTACACACACAAAAAACCAATAACGGTCCAGAATGTGTATGGGTAATCTTGAAATTGCTCCTTATTCCAGAGAGATTTCAGCAGCCCAAATCCTACATTTGAGTACCATTTGGGTTTTTCTCTTCTATAGACATCAATTCACCATTAGCGCTCACCAGATATCAGAAGACAAAACAAAATGTGACATACCTAATTATCAATGGGAGAGCTATTTCTATGAAAAAATATATATTGAAAAAAAAAGGTGAAAATGTTCAACCTGGTTTCCAGTGAAGTGGATGAAATAATTTCTTATTAAAACATCTTATTACTCAAACATCAATTTTGATATTTGAAGAATTGTGTATATTTACAACTTTTAAAAACAAAGATAGCCCTTCAAAAAATTATCTTGGAAGGCTTCAAAAAATATGGGAAGAAGACAGGAGCCTGAATTTGTGACTCTTCTTGGAATGCTTATTTTAAATTCTTTTAAATCTATTTCAGCATGTCTTCAAGAACTGATTCTAGAAATATACTAAGGGTGAAGATGACATACTAAGGGTGAAGATGAATATATATATTCTGGTCTAACCCTGGAATTTCTACATGATTTTTCCATTTAAGAGCTAAATAAAGCAGTCTGTAGTAACCAAAATTGGCTATGTTCTGCTACTTACTAGATCATAGAACATAGAATCATAGAGTTGGAATGGACATCTAGTCCATTCCAGAGGTCTTCTAGTCCAACCCTCTGCTCAAGCAAGAGACCCTATACCCAAGATGGTGAACCTATGGCACGCGTGCCGGAAGTGGCACGCAGAGCCATTTCTACCGGCACATGAGCTGTTGCCTGGAACTGATTCACTGTGCATGTGTGACTGCGTGCTCCCGACCAGCCAGCTGATTGTTGGGTATCTGCCACACATGCGCAGGGGAAGATGCACGCATGCATGTGCAGAAGTGCGTGGTGCCCACGTGAATGGTTTGCAAATGCATTGGATTATGGGTGCAGACATGTGCATGCACACACACTTTTGGCACCCATTGATAAAAAGATTAGCCATCACTACCCTATACCATTTCAAGCAAGCTGCTGTCCAGTCTCTTCTTAAAAACTTCCAATGATGAACCCACAACTTATGAAGGCAAGCCACTGCACTGGTTGATTGTTCTCACTGTC
Organism: Laticauda laticaudata; assembly: GCA_004320025.1. Taxonomy (NCBI): domain Eukaryota; kingdom Metazoa; phylum Chordata; class Lepidosauria; order Squamata; family Elapidae; genus Laticauda; species Laticauda laticaudata. The sequence goes on from BHFT01027457.1 coordinate 14,513, forward strand.
AGGAAATTTCTTCTTAGTTCTAGGGTGCTTCTCTCCTTGGTTAGTTTCCAACCATTGTTTCTTGTCTTGCCTTTTGGTGCTTTGGAAAATAGTGGTTGTATGACCCTCTTGTCTTTGTTGGAGCCCCTCAAATATTGAAACAATGCTATCATGTCACCCCCCAATCCTTCTTTTTGTTAGACGAGACATATTAATTCCTAGTAAGATAAAAGTAAAATCAAACTCATTTCTGGTGACTTCATGAACCCTCTCTGGAGACAACAAAAGGGAAGAAGTTTGCAGTCGCCGTTTTCTAGGATGTCATTTAAATGTACCAGCTGAATCTCCTGCCCTAGGATTTTCTTGAGCAGCCCTATTCAACTATTAACCAAGCATGACACTGCTTACCTTCCAATCTAGACATGTCCAACTTCAGTGACCTGCTGAGACGGTGCCACAACTCCATGTTGTATTAATTAATTAACATATTTCTGGACTATCTTGAGGGGACTGTCATCAAATTAGTGCATTTTATCATCCCTCGTACCCATGTCTATTTAGGTATTCATTTTTGTTTAAAAGCACTTGGCGAAATTGAAAAATAATTACATATGTTTTTTAAAATTACTCTGCAGCTTTATATTGCCCATTTTTCCCCAGGACATAAAAAAATAAATGTAGTACAAGAAATAATTTTCAGCTGTTAGCTGTCGGATCTTTTCTAGAAAATAATGCCACTTTTGGATTAATATCATAGTCCTTTGAATTTAAAGCATTGACAAGGGAAGAAATAGCAAGATCTTGAATTTTAAGTATTATACATACAGCACCATTTTTTTAACTACGTCAAGTTCCTAATGTATTACATATGGTTTTTTGGACACATAAACAAACTTTATGGATGTTTGAAATTTTGTACTTCCTTATGATAATAATGTATAAACTATATATTTTGAAACTATGATTTGATTCCCTCCGGCCCCCACCCTTTCTTTGCAGGGTTTTGCTTTTGGGTTGTTGCTGTTCTTCAATTTTTATTTTCAGTAGTTGAACATTGTATGCTTAAATTATTGCTCTGACAGTCTGGATGGAAATTTTCATTATTCAATAATGCATATATACATTGCCATTCCATTTCATACATTCAAAGTATTCGTTCAGTGGTGATGTTTAATCTGAATGCCGTTAACATCCTGTCACATAACAGTGGAAACTATTATTGAAACAATTTAAAGGCAGTGTTAAATTATATAGTCAAATGGGTTTAGAAAACAGCTTTGCATGCTTCCTGTGTCCATATTGTGACAGCATTAGTCTTTGTACCTCTAGTGGAAAACAAGTAAATGAAGAAATACATGGTAGATTCTTCCCATAATGGACTTTGACAGCTCTACTAGATTACACACAGAGCTAGATTCATTGGAACATGTGGAGGTCACAAATCCTTCCCTCTCCACAAAAGAAAAAGGAGGGTGAAAAATGGACTGCTGCATTTTACTATAGGAAAGGAGAAGTCTCTACTTGTAACAAAGTTATTGGTCAACTGAGGTAGCTATTTACTGAGCTAGCTATTTACTGAGCAAATGAGACATTTAAGGTCATGATCCAGCTTCTTCCTCCATTCAGAATATTGAATACTGAAGGCACATAAACTGTAAGATATGCAGCTAACAGAAAGATGAGCAACGGCTACTGCAACTGGATTCTTCCCTCTCCGGAGGACAATTGTTAGCAAATGGTTTTAATGGAGGTTCCCTGAAGCGGAATGGGACAAGTTGCCGCAACCAATTTGCCATGGCCAACTCATTGTGAGACAATTCACCATGGCCAACTTAACGTTGGACAACTTACTGCAGATAATTCAATAATTCAATTTAATTATTTAAAATAATTTTAAAATAGCAAAAGCACTTAGACTTATATACCACTTTACAGTGCTTTATAGCCAGGAATGGGTTTCTACCAGTTCACACCTATTCGCTAGAACCGGTTGTTAATATTCTAAGCAATTTGGAAAACTGGTTGTTAGAAGAAATTACTGGCCTAATCCTGTAAGGAAGACGGGAAGGAAACATTCTGGTGTTTCTTACAGAAACTGCCTCTCCATTAACCCTTATTACATTCTTGGCAGGACTAGACTTCCTGTCTCAGGAACTTCTCTGGAGTTTTTTTCCCCTCCNTGAAAAAAGTGACTTATGACCATTTCTCACACTTACGACTGTTGCAGCATCTCCACAGTCATGAGAGGCCAGGCGAGGAGATGCGTGCCTCGATCTAAGTGATTGTTGAGTTGGCCACGCCCAGCCAATAACATGACCACCAAGTCACGTCACCAACTAAGACACGCCCACAGAACCGATTATTTAAAAATTTGATTGCCACCCCTGTTTACAGCCCTCTCTAAGCGGTTTACAGAGTCAGCCTATTGCCCCACAACAATCTGGGCCCTCATTTTAACCACCTCAGAAGGATGGAAGGCTGAGTCAACCTTGAGCCTGGTGAGGTTCGAACTGCCAAATTGCAGTCAGACAGCAGTCAGCAGAAGTAGCCTGCAATACTTCACTCTAACCACTGCAGCATATATTTTAATTTTTGTCATTCACATTTTATTTTGTCCTTCCTTTGGCATCCTTTTAAAAAATGATTCTGTTCCACTATTCCTTTCAAATTAATGTGACTCTTGTCTGGTGGTGACTTGTCCTGCAGTGAGTTGGCCATGGTGAGTTGCCTCGCAGTGAGTTATCCTAAAACCTCCCTAAAGGAAGAGTATGGGAGACAGGCAGGCAGCAGGCAAAAAGACATCCTCCTTCTTGGCCCATTGTCACCATTTATCTCATAGGAAGAATCCAAAAAGGTTCTTTGCTTTTAAATATGGGTACTCCTCACTTTACCACCATTCTTTTAAAATCCATTCAAAGTTACAACCAAGAGGTATGCCCTATATCAGGAAAATCTGTTCAGATGCTCTGTTAGTTTTTGAGAAATTATATCACAACTATTGGCAAATGGAATTGTTGGTTTACCAGTGGTATTGAAGAAAAGTAATCAAAGTTGCCCAATTGTCAGAAAATCTTACACAGATAGGTTATGTTTGTTTGTTGTTCACAAGCCACATATCAAAGTTGCCCAATTGTCAGAAAATCTTTCACAGATAGGATATATTTGTTTGTTGTTCACAAGCCACATATTCGTCTTCATGAGTAGAATAAATGGAATGCATGAGAGAATCCTTGCTACCTTACTAATATTCTTTGCCACTCTTTACTTCCTACTTCAGCCTAGCCTAAACTTTCCACAATATATAATAAGTACTCACATTAGAATCCAAATAAGACAGAAAAAGTTCAGCAATTACAAGTCACCCCACAAATTGTGAGGGGAAGAGCAAAGCCAGCAATCTATATGATGATGGGTGCAGGGGAGATATTTGGTGTTTGGAGCACCATTTATCATGTGCTGGCACACATGGTTCAGTAGTCCCTCCCAAGGTCGCAAGATCTGCCTAATACAGGAAATACTACAACTTGAACTGCTGGAAATGCACTCTGCACCCCTATTTATCTCTTCATAAATATACCATTAGAGTCATTTGTTTCCCAAGATGTGTTGGGAGCAACAGGAAGAAATTGAGAACATCACTCATGCAGGATCCAAAATGGCCATTTGGCCATTGAGGAAAAGGTTTTCATTTAGAATGCCAGAGAAAAATGTAGCAGGTAGTAGGAGAAACAGAATGGTGACAGTCTTGGTGTACAAATTGTGTCTCCAATTCCTCCACCCATATTACTGTTTATGCATCTCAGTGGAGTATAGGAAGATCAATATGGCTTTCTCCGCTGTCATTTTCTTCACAGCAGCTTAGAAATTGTGTAGCTCTAAAGTCTTTTTATAGACCTGATCCCTGATCCAGGAAGATTTGTTACAGACTACAACAGCATGTTTATGTAGGTGGAATTCCTTGGAGGACTGTGTTATATTCAGCTCTTAGAAAAAGAAAAGAATGCCTCTATTGAGACAGAACAGCCCACATCTGTGCAGTTGCTATCTTGCACACATTATGCAGTTGAGGGACTCTAGATTCTGGGACCAGAGCGCTAGGCAGCAGTGGCAGCTCTGGCTCGAAAATATTGACAACTGATTTAGATATCACAGTCACCTTAGGCAATGAGACTTAAAATCAAGCTACTTAATTATATTGGCAGACTTTTCTCAGAAGACACTACAACTGCAAGCAGGCATAGGCAAGCATTAAAGGAGGCAGATTTCTTAGATTGTAAAAAAAAAAAAAGAACAGCACCTTTGCAAACAAGTTCAAGAAACTTGTATTAGATGCAAGCCCTATTTATAGTAAAAGAAAGTTCAATGGATTTGAAGCTGCTCTTTCTTGGGATAGAGGGCTAGGAGTTTCCATCTGTTTCTCATTATGGATTATACAACAAATCTGGCTTCAGATTATTTGATTCTGACCTTGTAAGGAAGTAAGTTATATCTTATATATTACAATGAGGAACTAAGCCTCATCTTGACTGATCTTTCAACAGCCAAGAGCTGATATAAACAAGATGCCAAGGTGCTTCAGAAGTTATGTTCATCTTTTGATGTAATGAATTTCTGGAGGAAGGAATTCCATATGTAACATGTGCAAAACATGATGTACATATCATGGAGACTGCCTGTCCACTGAATGATCATTCTTGGTGAATCTTTACAATCTGTGAGATGTGAAAGTGGGATCAAGTTAATTATTCAAAGGATTAAAATTACAGGACTATCCTGTCATCAGTCTTAGTCCTAAGTCTATGAAACTTTTACTCAATGTCAGCAAGAAACTATCCTGATTTAAAAAAAAAAAACCCGCAAAGGGATCTTTGTCTTCTTTATGAAGCTTAAAAGAAACAGAAAATTTCAATTTCAGTTTTAGCAGAACATTGAATATATCTTGTACATATAGCCTGTCTCAAGGTTAATTTCTAATCAAGTTTTCTAAAAATATTTTCAAAAGGAAATCAAGAGTATATTAACAACAACATCTGAATTCCACTAGAGCCAAATACAATGCTGCCTGAATTTCACCAGGGTTCAAAGCATCAGATATTTTAGTTTTTGCAATTCTTATCTTGTGTAGTTCTGTGTAAAGGCAGCCCCCAGGTTAAAAATCTCTGACTTCCTGTACTTATGAACTTATGAATAGGACTGCCTATTTTTAAAAATGGCAGCTGGCATTGCCCTTTCTTGAGCTGACAAATTGCTGAAGATACACAATGTTTTTGTGAATCACTAGTGTGTTTATTTGATATATAGTCTAGTTTCAGTGGTTTCAGTGGTTCATGAAAACATTGAAGGTTAGGTGCAGAAGACGACCAGGCTGAACCCGAGAGCAGGGTCAAACACATCATCAGTTTGGAGTGACTACATCCTCATAAGAGACCTAAGTCCAGGCCCTCTTGAAGTCTGCTGACTCTTATCTGATGTCAATTTGCCTTGATCATTAGAAGACAGAATAGAATAGAATTCTTTATTGTTCAAGTGTGATTGGACAGACAAGGAATTTGTCTTTGGGGCATATGCTCTCTGTACATAAAAAGAAAAAAAAACATCAAGAATCATAAGATACAACACTTAGTGATAGCCATAGGTTACTAAATGAGCAAACAAATCATGCCAGGAAACAAATAAAACAATATAAATAATAAAGATACAGATTCTTATGAATAGATCAGATTCTTGTGAATAGATAGCATGAACTAAACATAGTGCTTTTGAACTCTATCCTGGCTCCTGATTTCTTATACTTGGCCATTTCAGCAATTCATCAGTTCAAGGAAGAATGACACCATCCACCATTTTAAGTAATAGGCAGTTCTTTTGTAAGTACAAGTTCCAACTTCCATACACATTTGAGTTAAAGATAAAGTTAGGAATGGAACTTGTTCTTAACTGGGAGACTGTGTGTACAGTATTTACTTTAGGCAAGCCTTTGAAATTCTGCAACTTCCTGCCAAATATTTTAGAGAATCCTTTTCTCCTTTCCCTTTCTCTCCTTTCTTTTCTCCTCTCAATGCCATCAGAATCTGTTCTTTGTTCCCCTTTACCAGTGTGAGGCTTTGGCACAGTTTCTTAATGCTGACAGTGTCTTCAGGTGCTTCAGAAATTGAATTGAAGTACGATGCTTCAAAAGAGGTAACAACAGCAGCACTGGATAACATCCTGAAAAATGCACTGAGTGTCAAGATAATTTTCATCTGCCGTAACTGGGGAATTGACAAAGAAGATTGGCACCAGACACTTTTGCTCTCAGAAGAGTTGTTTGGACTGCTATGCAATATAGCAGAGAACAATGACAATAATAAAAAAGCTGCTCCTGTATCATTAGTAATGGCCTTTAAGGAAGCACTTGTAATAAAATACAATGGGATTGTTACTGTTCTCACAAGTGTTAAAGTGGAAAAATACTTAATAACTATTCAAACAACTGAAAAGGAGAAGCAGATTATTTTTTTCTCTCTCGAAAGGCCCTGTCACATTGGCTGACCGATGCAAAACATATGTAAAAAGGACACAGCGGACAAGAAAATGTTCCATCCGTTGTTATCCACTCTCAAAAGTGCCCTCTCAGAAAGTGCCCCAAATTTGCATAAACAGAGCGGACAACAAACGGAAAGGAACGGACGGGGGAAGGACGTAGCGAGGTGTTAAGCGGATGCTCCACAGAAGCCTAGTGGATGGAAGAGTCAGCTCCTGTGTCCAGGCAGGTATCTGTGGAGTGCCCCACAAAGGAGACCCCCCCGACAGCTGCACTCCCATGGCGGAGGCGCGTGGAGACCCCCTGATGCAGTTGGAGCAAAGAGGAGGCCACTGCCACCAGAGACCAGCCACACCCACCCCCAGCTCCACCTCCACAGAAAGCAGAGCAGGAGAGCCAGACTGGAAGGGCAGAGCCACACTGTCCTGCTGGAGATCAGGGACACCATCAAAAGCAGCGTAGATCTCCTCTCTCAGCTGGTAAACACCGACATACCATCCTCAAAACCGAAAGTCCTTCCTCACCTATGTCAAACCAGACTCCTCATGGACATGTCTGAATCACAGTACCAGGTGATAAGGAGAGGATCACAGGTCTTCTTCATAACCCTCCAGGCCCAGCTGAAACCTGCTTCCAACCCAGTCCAGGTCTGCTCCTTCACCCAGGCGATGTCACAGCCTTCCAAGGCTTTCCACAGGCCCTCACCTACCAAGGCTATGGCTACCAGGAGTTCAGCAGCACAGGCAGCCCTTCCCAGTCCAGGCACAGCTACATCATACGCCCACTGATGCCACCGATGCCACTGATGCGACAGAGTGCCACCCACGCCACAGATGCCACCCACACCTCACTTTGCTCACCTGCAGACAAGACAGCCCCACTACACTCCTCATTCTCCACCCCACAGCCAAGCCCGGCCTCAGAACATCTGTCATCGGTCTTGGGACTGACATCCCATGTCATGGAGGAAGGGGCTTCTCAACATCACGGACTGAGCCAAGCTCTCTGAGAGCTTCCTCCACCACACATCCGCTGTTTGTCCTCTCAGGCCCAGGCACCCCAATGGCGCCTCAGACCAGCATTCCAGCAGCAGCCACCTCCACCAGAACCTGGACCCTTCACCCCTGAGACTTAGGGGCACGCCTCAGAGTGACCTGAGAAGAGTGCCAGAGACTGGGTTGCTACCTGTTGACTTTATCTTTTTCTGGACACTTTACTTGGGTCACTTTGCTTTTACAGTTTGTTATTTAAAAGTTTATCTCTGTTTCACACACTTGTTCAGTTCTTTTAGTAAATAAAAACTTGGTGGAAACTTTTAGAAATCGTTTTAAGCCTTTGCATGCTTGTGCGATGGGTAAGGATAGCAGTGGATGGGCAGGATACCTGTGGAGTAATAGGTGTGGATGGGTAAGGATAGCAGTGGGATGGGCAGGTTACCTGTGGATGGGTAATAGCTGTGGAATGGGTAAGGATAGCAGTGGGATGGGCCAGGTATACCTGTCGGACTCGATGGGTAATAGCTGTGGGATGGGTTAGGATACCTGTGGTATGGGTAATAGCTGTGGGATAGATAAACCTCCAGTGCAAGCATAGTGGACTTTATGGTCCACCCTCCCAGGTGCCACACCTATGGCCCTTTATTATCAATAACAATTTAATCATTGATCCACCACATTTCAACATAACACAAATCTTTATTAAATGCCCTGTTCATTGTAGGACCACTCAACATACATGGCCCAATCTATCAGTGTGTTGATGAGACAGGCTAAGGAAGCATCCATTAAGACTATTCATTCCTGTCTTGCCACTCCACTGCTCCAGCTGGGGAGTTGCACCAGTGTTTCAGGAGGTTGCGCTGCTTCTTCCCTTCACGTGACGCTCTTTGGGCCTTGCACATCCACAGTATCTTTCAGTGTTCGCCCTTGCCTCCATTCACCAGGCTCCGTTCCCCGTGCTGTTGTGGTGGTCCACGAGCCTGTTCTGCAACAACTGTAGCAGCTTGCGCCCATGGAGATTTGTGCAGGATCAGCAAGCTTCACATGTTTCCTCACGGTCTCTGGGCGATGCCTGCCATGATTGGTTGAGAAGTACCTGGGAACCTGTTTGGCGAGGATGCCAAAGGCGTTCTCCACCACCCACCTGTGGCCCTGGAGCAGCCTGAGTTTGAAGATCCCTCTTCACGTGTGAGCATCTGGAAGTGTATGGGCTTCATGAGGTTAGGTTGTGAGGGAGAAGGCGGTCGCTTGTTATTACAGTTCCATCCTCGGCTCTTCTCGTGATTCCATCTTCGGGACCCAGATACTTTCTTGGATGCCTCCTTTTCTTGCCCATTTAGAACAGGTGAAAGAGCGCTGTAGAGGGCTTCACACTGTTGTAGAATGATGTCGGCCACGAAAAGGAGGTGTCGATGATCCCAGGTGTGGAGGATGACTGGATGCTGTGGAAGAGTAGAGCAAGGTTGAAGGCTGAAAGGGTCTGCCACAGCAGGTGCTGGAGGAAAGGAGATCTAGGTGATTGTCTCCCCCTTTTTTATAGGCAATATAGGTTTTCCGCTAGTTTGTCCTTTTGCATCCTCCAGGCATGCCTGCAGACATCCGTAAATATCCGAGATACGTTCCCGCTATTACGAGACGTTTTTTCCGTTTTTAATGCTTTAGTATCCGAGCTTCTTCCTCTTTCATCCTTTTACGGTCCATTGCTACTAAACGTGGTGTCCTTTCACATCCGTTTCGCTTCCTCCGCGTGTGTCCGTTTTCCACTGGAGCGGATGCAAGTGCGCGGATGGTGCAGCGGGATGCCCTAGCGGATTATAGCGGATGTTTAACGGATTGACAACGGACGTCTAACGGATGTTCCCCGTTGTGTAGTGGATGTATAATGACGCGTTGATACTTTATCGCTCAAAAAGTTTGCGCAGCAGAACTTACTCCACAGTTTAGGACGGTGATTGCTGGACGGATAGAGAGTATGAAAAACGGACGCAATGAGTACAGAATGGATGCATCGCGTTAACCAATGGTGGCAAGTGTTTCTCTCCATTTTACATCCTCTTTCCATCCGTTGCTGCTGTCCGTTGTGACATAGGCTTAACAATGTCTTAAAGTAAGCTACAAGGTTAGTTGTGACTTATGGTTGTTTGTGACTTTGTTGAAAGTCCATAACAAAATGGAAGAATAATTTATGACCCAAGCACAATTTTTGTGAATGTTTAGCAGTTAAGAGTTTTTAGGCAAATTATTACGTGTGATATTAACTGGAATTTCCTTCTGTGCTAAGGATCCATTTGGTTGAATTGCATGGCTTTCCTTGGGGAGGTAGGGATGACATGTAGTAAGTGGACAGACAAACCCCCAACCCAGAGCCAGAAGCATAGTGAATTAAACCTGCTGCGCTTGTGGTGAGAAAATGATGCCTCCTTTAACATGGAGCAAATGTCAGATCTCCCCCAATCTTTCTTTCTCTAGTGGAAGAACTTCGTGTTGGGAAATTTTCATACAGTTTGTCTAGAGAAGAAAGATAAGCAAGACTCAAGAAAAAATTCTGGTTTTTCTGTCTGTTTGATGGCTTTGATTTGGCCTGCAACACTCTGATTCTGTGTTGGAGGCTTTCAATGCAGCTTTGGGCTCCGTGTGAAAGGACGGCTTCTGTTCATCTGCTGAAATGTTGCTAAACGTTTAATCAACTACCAATGACGGTGGATAATACCGAAGGAAGCTAAACAGACACTATATATAATATAAATATATATATATATATCTAATTAGATATATATATATATATAATCTATATATATATATATATATATACTATATATTATAGTGCTGTCAGCTTCCTTCGGTATTATTCGCACGTCATTGTAGTGCTTTTAAGTTGTAGCACATTTCAGCAGAATCTCATCTAGCCATCATTCAGGCTTCTGGTATTGAGTTTGTATGTGGGTCAGGCGTATCACAAAGGCGGTTGGTTTTAAAATTGAGGCTAGCCTACTGCTGTTGCCAGGGATGTTTTTCTACATCCTGGAATGGTTGGGAGTCTTGGTCTGATGTTTACTTGGACTTGGAAGTTTGTTTGGATTGGTGTTTCTGGTTTCTTCTGTCTGTTTTTGTGGCTTTGATTGGTGGCAACACTGTGTTTCCTGTATTGGAGCTTTTCGTGCAGCTAAGGACGGCTATTATCTATTAGGAAGCTAGGTTTCATCTGGGTGCCTGGTTGGGGTGTGTTTGATATATATATATATATGAAAAAAAATATTTCTGTTTGTAAAGGTGGCCCAGCCAACCTTGTTTATAATTTACTTAATGCAGTCTTTCTCTCCCAAAACTCCAATCCTTAAGGCAATACATTTCCTCCCTATTCAGAATTCCATATTAAACTGAAATTGACCCATGGCAAACATTTTACTAGAACGCTGAATCAATAATATTTTCATCTGAATTAAAATTGATCTTCAGAGTACATATCTTCCCAGCAATATACCATAAACTATTGGTACCATGGTTATCAGGTTGTCAGTCAATGTCTAGAAAATGGGACTATTATTTTGAGATGGGGAAGAAGAATTAATACAGTTCTAATCATTCATTTTATATGAAAAAATATGCAACCCCCATGAGTTCATACAAGAGCTGGAACAAGCCATGCATGTTTGAGTGTACACAAGTAGGAGTTCAGTTTATATACTTCCTAATTAAATAAGTCAACTCAAATATATAGTTACTAAGGTAAGAGAAATCAAAACAAATCATCCATGTTCAGAGTAGGAATGTTAAAATAAAGATCTACCACAGTTTTCTGAAGGAGCAAATTTACGTGATTGCCCAGTGTTCTCATGTCATCATCATCCATCCCATTCTAGTCAAAGATTGTAGAAAATAGCCCTTATTGGTAGCCCCCAATGATATTTTTCAGAAGCAGGATATAAATAAGAATACCTTATTTGTCCAAAATGTGTTTGAAAAGAAGAATATAAATAGGAAGACTGAAGAGGCAAAAGAAGACAGGTAGTTCTCGACTTACAACAGTTCATTTAGTGACTGTTCCAAGTTACAAGGGATGCTCAGTGGTTAGATGCTGAGCTTGTTGATCAGAAGGTCGGCAGTTCAGCGGTTCAAATCCCTCGTGCTGAGTAACAGAGTGAACTTCCATTATTTGTCCCAGCTTCTGACAACCTAGCAGTTTGAAAGCATGTAAAAAATGCAAGTAGAAAAATAGGGACCACTTTGATGGGAAAGTAACAGCGTTCCATGCACCGCATTTAGTCATGCTGGCCACATGACCATGGAGATGTCTTCGGACAGCACTGGCTATTTGGTTTTGCAACTGAGATGAGCACTGCCCCCTAGAGCCAGAAACAGTTAGCACAAATGTACAGGGGAACCTTTATCTTTACAAAGTTATAATGGCATTGAAAAAAGTGACATGCTCATTTTTCATACTTATGACCGTTGCACCATTCCTATGGTCATATGATTTACATTCAGATGCTCAGGTATTGGTACATATTTATGCCGATTGCAGTGTCTCAGGGTCATGTGATTCCCTTTTGTGAGTTTCTGGCAAGCAAAGTCAATGGGGAAGCCAGATTCATTTAATAACAGTGTTACTAATTTAACAACTATAGTGATTCATTTAACAAACGTGCCAAGAAAAATCACCAAATAGGGCAAAAATACTCACTTAACAAATTTCTTACTTAGCAACATAAATTTTGGGCTCAATGGTGGTTGTAAGTCGAGTGTATATGTTCTTGGTATGTGCATTTTTTTTTAAAAAAGAAATGCCTATGTTGTCTTATATAATGGATTTTAAACTATAAATGAAAGTATTTTATAAATAGGAAAACTAAAATTAAAGTAATGGAAATTTAGTTAAATTTATCTTAAAACAGGAGAAAACTTGTGAACAAGAATTGGTTCAAATGACATATAGATATGGGAGGTGTTTGGAAGGATAAATATTATTCCTTATTAACTTGAACATGAAATGATCTACATATCTTTAGCTTTAATGATTTGATTCCCGTAGGTGATGGTGAAGACAATATGGAGCAGAGGTGGTATTCAGCAGGTTCTGACCAGTTCTGGAGAACTGGTAGTGGAAATTTTGAGTAGTTCGGAGAACTAGCAAATATCACCTCTGACTGGCCCCGCCCCCATCTATTCTCCCGAGTCCCAGCTGATTGGCTGGGTNTGCACAGGAGAACGGAGCTGGAAAGCAGGCTAGTGGGGTGGGGAGGGAATGGGGATTTTGCAGTATCTTTCCCCTGCCATGCCCACCAAGCCATGCCCACAGAACTGGTGGTAAAAAAAAATTGAATCCCACCACTGATATGGAGATTAGCTTGTTGTACATACAATGCTGTCATTTAAGAACCTCTATGGAGATTCAAAGTATTAGATTAAATGAGCTTTAGGTACTTGCCAACCTGGCAATATTATGTTCTTATAAAACTTTAATTTCTTCTTTTCTTTCCCTTTTGGGACATTTACTATTTTTATCAAGTTTCCTTCTCCTTGCCTGTTATCTTTTCCATGCCATGGTGTCACTACAGATGCAGATATGTCAAGAAATGGGGAAAATGATTTGACTTGTGTCAGCAAAGGGCTTGTTTCATTTCCTAGTTGTCAGGACAAATGGTGTTTAAAAGATGGACTCTGCCTGCCATCCTAATTCAAAGGATGCAGGGGGAAAAAAAGAATAACTTTGAAGGTCAAGACCTTCACATTCCTTCACAGAAGTTGGTAATTTGAAATGTCAATGAGACAGCTCTGTGACAAAATGGTTCTCAGAAACAGTAGAAGATGGGTGTTCGTTATTTGGACAATAAGGAATTGCATGCATTGAAACTATCATTGAGGACACCAGGTTTTGGATGACCTGCAGATGGATGAAGAGCAATTTAAGTTGGGGAAAAATGTACATGTTGTATGCAGGTGAGGAAGGATAGCAGTGTGTGCTGCTTGGTTTTCTCATGTCACATTATACACTCACCTATTGCATGATATTTGATATTGCATATCAAAGAAAGGGACTGAGTTACTTGGCATTAAATTCACAGATTTCCTGGATAAACATTTAAACTGAACAGTGGGGA
>BHFT01027458.1:0-12144 GCA_004320025.1 Laticauda laticaudata
GGAAGGGATGGTGGGCTTGGGAGTCGGGGGAAAGGCCCCGCGACTCCCTGTCAGACAAAGGCTTCAACGTCTCTGCTTCTTTTCCCCCTTTTATGTGAACCATAATGTCTTGAAGGAGGTTTTCGTCTTTCTTCTGAAGCGTTTTAGAGTTTTTGCTTAGTTTTTTATCTATAAAGTGCAACTCCACCTCCGTCTCTTTCATTAGGTCCGCTTCTATCTTTATTTAAAGAAGCGGACAGAAAAATCTTTGTGGAAATCCCTGAGATATTGGAAGATACCACCACGTCTCCCCTCGTCCTTCTTTTCCTCAGACCAGAAAAACCCAGTTCCAGCAACCGTTTTTAAAAATATCTTTTAGCTTCCATCTTAGTTGCTCTTCTCTGCACTCTTTCTGCAGTCTCAAGACCTTATTTCATTATTATACAAAACACAATAGGAATAGGAAATTAAGGGAAGGTGAAAAAGGGGAAAAGAAATTCTGACGTACAAGAGAAAAAAGGGGGGAAAAAGATGTTGACTTCTTTTTAGCCCAGTACAATATAAAAAAAAGAAAAACCATTCCAGCCTTACAATTCAGTCTCATGGACAAAAGCAAAGTCATTTTGGGTCTTTCTCTTTTGAACCCTTACAATGTGAAAATATCCCATTTAATAGACGGAGAAGGAAAGCGCACGAAGGTCCCAAACACCCCGTTGAGGCTGAGGGAGGGCGGGCTCCCGCCTGAGGGGATCTGCGCTTTGATTGGTTCTGCGGGTGAAAAGGGGGCGTTTCCCTTTTCCTCGCCTTTTTTTTCTCTCGGCTGTTGGAGATTTACCTCAGGGTGTTCCTGACCCGCCTTTCAAGGAGGCGAATCGCCTTTTTCTTCTCCGAAGCGAAGCGGCACCTTTCCCTCGTTTAGTTGAAGGGTTTCCTTGGCTTCCCTTTGGATTTGGGGGTCTGTCTGTGGGTGACTCCAACTTCTCACCAGCTGTGGGGCTGCCCCTTCCCCCCTTATCATTCAGTGCGGCAGCTCTTCCCACAGCACAATCTTCACATTTAAAGAACACGTGTTAGCGTATGTCAGAGGAGGAATGTGGGTGGGGTAGGAAGCGTTATTTGACTTTGGGGGTGGGAGGGGCCAGAACGAGCTGCAGCACCAATGGGAATTCTCCCTGCTTGAGCGTCTTTGGTCTCTGGGCAGAGTCGTTTGTGACTTGAGCTGAAGGAGGGAGAGTTCGGCGCAAGAGAGCGAAAGTGAAAGTGGGAAGGGGATCTGTTCAGTCTTTGGGAGCTGCAGCTCAAGGGGGGTTCAGAGCAGGCCCTGAGGGGAGCCTCCCCTTTTTTTGCTCTCTTCACAATTCTCAGCAAGACTTTCCTCTGTGTGCATGGAGGGGTGGACTTGATCTCCGTTCAGGTCCCCAAGCTCTCCCAGTCAGGAAGGGAATCTCTCCTTGGTCAGTTTCCTTGCCTTCTGGAGCTTTGGAGATAGGCAGGCAGGGAGGGATTAGGTCCCCTCCCCTCCCTCTTCCTTTCCCGCCATTCAGCTCAACAACAGCCCTTCTTGAACCAAACACCGACCTTCCATTTGCGGTGGGTCAGAAAACCCCACAGCGCCGGGGATGAAACCAGCCCTCCGTCAGCCCTTTGCCAGGAAGGGAGCCAAAGGCAGAAGATTCGGAGGAGAGGGGTGGGAGGGCAGTGTCCCCACGTGATTGGGGAGGGGCACTCCCACCGTGTGTGTGTTTATGTGTGTTGGCTGTGGGGCTGTGCCTCCCCTTGTCATCCACTGCAGCCCCCTCCACGCCGGATTGGGTGGGGGAGGGCAAAAGGAAGCCCACACTCCCCTCCAGGGCTTGCATGGGAAATGTCCCCCTCCCCTTTCTCTGCTTCTCTGTGCTCTGAAGGATCTCCTCCATCGGGTGGAGACTCAGCCCGGAGACTGATGACGCTGCAGAAGGGAGGATTCTCATTGATCCTCCTGCTCTTTCTGGACGTTCGAGGAAAACATTTCTCCCCCCCCATCCAGATCCCAGTGAGCCCATGTCACACTGCACCAACGGATGCCAAGAGGATGTAAAACGGACAAAAAAGCTTGCCATCCGTTAGAAAACGCGATGCATCCGTTGTGTACTCATTGAGTATGTGTTTCATATGCTCTATCCGTCAAACATCCGTCTACTGCTATTTCATCCCCCGCGTACGATCTACATCCGCGAGACATATGGGCAACAAACGTTCCACATCCGTTGTCATCCGTTACACGTCCAATGTATCCTCTCGGCATCCTCTGGCCTTCCGCGCAACTCACATCTGCTCCAGCGGAAAGCGGAAGGAAGCGAAAGGGTACGCGGAGATGTCCACACATGCGTTCGTAGCACGGACATGAAAGGATGTGTGGAAAGCGGATGCAGCTCGGGGATATTTAGCATTAAAACGGACAAAACGTTCGTATATTGGGAATATCATTGGATATTTAGGCATGTCTGGAGGAATGGTCATAGAGTATCAGGAAGGACACCGAGCGAAAAAACCGACATTCCTATAAAAGGGGGGAGGAAATCACCATGGATCTCACTAATCAGTTCCAGCAGCCCTGGTGTGCAGGAACCTCTGCAGGCTTTGCTCTTGCTCTTCACATATCCATTGATCTCCACCATGGATTCATCGGCGCACCTACCTTTTGGTAGCCGCCAATCATTTAACACCAGAACCCAAGCCCTCTTCAGACTGTTTCACCTTTTCTACGCAAGGAGAAGGAACGTGCCAAGGAGCTCTCTGGCGTCGAAGATGGATCGGAGAGAGTGAGTTTGCGACTCTATGGACAAGCTGGATGGTGGAAGCTGAGGAATGAAAGACACTTGTGCTTTCCCAGCACTTCATGAGGATGTCACCAGCCATGTTTGATGAAGTGTGGGTGTCTGAGAACCCAGGTATGGACCAAGCCAAGCAGCCAAACTTCCGTCACCAGGCTAACCCTGGACTGAAGGTGGACTGAGTCTGCAAGCACCTGGCCTCTGGAACCACATACAGAAAACGATGCAGTATGCATTGGAGGGTGGCCACACAACAGCATCGCAAAGTGCGTTTCATAGAGAATGGTACAGGCCATCATTGCAGGAATACCTGGGGAGTTTCCTCAAGTGCCCACCACTGAACAGCTGGAGAAAACTTAACAGAAGCAGTGAATTCAGAGGTGGAACTTTTCCCCACCACTGTTGAGCCATAGAAGGGAACACGTTGGCCTGCAAAGCTCCCGCCAACTCAGGTCACTTATTACAACTACAAGGGCTTCTTTCGAGTATATCCTCTTTGCCATGGTTGATCCTGACTACAAATTCATGTACATCGATGTTTCAGGCAGCGGGTCAGCTTTCGATTGGCCAGGTATTACAATGCATAATGGACCTCAAGGCATGGGCTGGACGCAACCTCATTATGCGGTTGCCAGGTCCAGACCCCCTACCAATTGAACAACAAGATTGGTGCCCTACTTCATTCATTGGTGATGATGCGTTCTCCCTCGAGCCTTACCTCATGAAGCCCTACGACTTCAAATACCTCACCCGTGAAGAGAGATCTTCAAACTACAGGCGGTGTCCAGGCAAGAGGGTGGTGGAAGAACGCCTTTGGCATCCTGGCCAACAGGTTCCAGCGTTAATTCGTTCACCACCATGCCAGCATCGCCCCACGACCGTGAGGAGCATCATGGAAGCTTGCTGGCAATCCTGCACATATCATGCACACCGCTACCCAGTGTTTGCAGAAACAGGCTTGTGACTGCCAACAAGGCAATGGGGACATGGAGCCTGCTGAATGGAGGCAGACAAAACTGATAGACATTGTGGCATGGGCAAAGCCCAACAGAGCTTCACGTGAAGGGAGAAGCAGCGCAACCTCCTTGAAACACTGCTGCAAACTCCCCAGCTGGAGCAGCTTGGGTGGCAAGAAAGGATTGTAGAGCTGAATGATGTTTCCTTGAGCCTGTCTCATCACCACTGCATGAGATTTGTGCCATGTATGGTCGAGTGGCCTTACAATTATGGGCATGATTAAGTTTTATGTTGAAATGTGTTTGATGATTAAATATTTTACTTAAATTAAAGGGCCATTATGTGTGGCAGCGGGCAGGGCTGGACCATACAGTCCCACTATGCTTGCACTGGAGCGTTTTATTTGATCCCACAGCTATCCTTACCCATCCCACAAACTATCCTTATCCCACAGCTATCCTTACCAATCCACAGCTAATCCATCCCACAGCTATCCTTACCATCCCACAAGCATGGAAGGCTTAACCCTTTTTTCAAAGTTTTCCCGTCCAAACAACTGTTTAAGTAAAAAAAAGGAACCAAGTGTGTGAAGCAAAAGATAACCTTTATTAATAACCAAACTGCTATGACTTATGTTAAAAAGCAATAATGACCCAAGTAAGTGTCTGGAAGCAAGACTAAAGTGAGGCAGGTTACCAACTCAGTCTCTGGCACTCTTTCCAAGTCACTCTGAGGCCGTTTGCCCATCGTCTCAGTGTAAAGGGGCGGTGACTGTGGAGGTGGCTGTTGTTGGAGTGCTGGTTTGGAGGCACCATGGGTGCCTGGCCCGAGAGTACAACAGGAGAAGAATGATGTGCAGGAAGCTCTCAGAGAGCTGACTCAGTCCCGTGAGGTGAGAGGCCCTTCCTCAAGGACTGGATATTGAGGCCAAGGGACTGATGACAGATGTTCTGAGAAGGCTTGGCTGTGGGTGGGGAAGGAGGAGTGTAGTGGGGCTGTCTGGTCTGCAGCTGGGTCAGCTGAGGCGTGTGTAGCGTTCTGTGGCGTCCAAGAACCGGGTCTGGACTGGGAAGGGCTGCCTCTGCTTGGGAACTCCTTGGTAGTGGTAGGCTTGGTAGACGAGGGCTGCTGAAATCCGTGAAAGGGCTGTGACATCGCCTGGGTGGAGGAAGCAGACCTGGAGATGGTTAAGTGAGCAGGTTCAGCTGGGCTGGAGGGTGTGCAGAAGAGCTGTTGATCTCTCTTCATCGCCTGGTACTGTGCTCGGGCATGTCCATGAGGTTTGCTCACGTAGTGATGAAGGCTTGCAGTTGGAGGCTGTATGTCGAAGTGGACCAGCTGCGAGAGATATCTGTGCTGGCTGTTCGTTGTGTCCTGCTCTCCAGAGAGGACAGTGTGGCTCTTGTTTCCTTGCCTGCTTTCTGTGGAGGTTGGGATGGGAACGTGGGGGTGGCTTGGTCTTTGTGGCTGCTTCTTCTTGCTTCCATCTGAGGACAGGGGATTCCTCACATCCTCTGGCAGGGGGGAGTGCAGCTGTTCGGGGGGGGGGTCTCTGTTCGTGGAGCCCTCCAAGACACCTGCCTGACATTGTGCTGTTCCTAGATAGAAGAGGAGTGGCTCCCTGTGGCTGTGAGGCGAAGAGGGTTGGCAGAGGGGCCTGCTCCTCGATGGCGGATCTCACCCTCCAGGAGCTTGCACCTGGCCATGACATAGGTCTCCGGTCAGTGACGCATTCACGCGGCCTGCCGCGGATTTTCTTCAGGTGCAGCTTGCCATACCGGTGTGCATATGCTTCCACCACCAGAGAGGACATCTGAAGTGTAGCCCAGGCCTCTCCGCCTTCGTCTCTCCACGCTGCCTGCTTCCGCTTTGGTTGTCGCATAGAGCCCTGTGGCCCTTTCTCACAGGTACTCGTTCTCCTTCAAGCCATTCCAGCACCTCCTCCTTCATGGTCTTCGGGAAATGGATACTGTTTCCTCTCCCCTTTCTCCTTGCCTTGGCCTCTTCCTCTCTAGGCAGGGGCTTCCAGCCTTCAGCAGCAGGGCTTTGGAGGGCCTTGGGGATTGTCCACCACAGCAGCAGCAGGCAGAAGCACCAGCAGCAGCAGGAGAGCACCACCAGCAAGCAGAAGCACCAGCAGCAGGAGAAGCACTAGCGCACCAGCAAACACGAGCAGCGCACCAGCAGCTTCAGAGTCAGCCGGCCAAGGGGTGGTATGGTGGTTTCTGTCTGCCAGGCTGGAGGAGTAGGCACAGGCTTCCTCTTCTTCCCCATGGTGTTTCTCTCAAGATGTCTCTGGCAGCAGGTCTTTCCTCTGAATGGGATGCTTGCGAAGCTGCATCCTTGTTATATCCGCGGAGCTTACGCAATTATCCTCCCGCATGCGCAGCGTGAACGCTTTGCATCGCTATGCATCTATAGGCGTCCGTGATGCATCCGCATCATCCCTATGATTCCGCGCCTCCGCTACGCGTCCGTTTTGCTGTCTCCCCGGAAGCCCTCGTGGATGTGTCCTCTGCTTCCATCACTAGGCTTCCTGACGAACATCACTTTACATTCCCGCTACATCCTCCCACGTTCCGTTCCTTTCATGTTGTCTGCTCTGTTTATGGCAAATTTGGAGCACTTGGTGAGAACGGATAACAAGCAGATTGGAAATTTGCTGTCCACTGTGTCCTTTTTCATACTTTTTGCAATCCGTCGGCCGTGTGACTAGCCTTAAGAGGGGGAGGGGCTGGGAGGGGCCGCTTCCAGCCTCCTTGGGGAAAAGGGTGGGTTGAGAAGACCCCCGTATGGGAAGGGGCAAGGGGCAAGAGGGCAGGAGCCTCAGAAGCCTCGATCTCCGCATGGTCTTGCTCCTTTCCTCACCTCATTTTTTCCCCAGGGGAGGAAGACGGCCACTGTCTTCCCTTCCTTGTGATGTGGAGGGGAGGGGGAGCATGAGAAGGTGGCCGAATGAGGATAAGACGCAGTCGGACCCCCTCACGCCTCACACCGCAGTGAATGAGTAGGGTGTGGGACCTTCTGCCTTTAGACCTGGATCCGAGCCCCGGAAATCCGGTGCCTGGAAAGAGGAAGGAGGTTGGGAAAGCTGAAAGAGGGGAACTGAGGCATGTTCAGAGCTGAAGTCACCAAACGCCACCAAAAGTAGAAGAAAAATAGAATTTTTACAGCTTCACAAACTACTGCCCCCCAGTCTTGTGACGGTTAGGCAGGATTTTAGCTCAGTCCTCTTGGGGCGACCTTCAATTTGGGGGCAGGACTCCTGTCTTCCCCATAATTTCCTATTGCCAATCAGGACTTGGGTGGGGAGCCGGCGGTGGGAACTGAAATGAATGAGCGGAGTTCTGAGTTGCCCTTCAATTGCCCCCCATCTACCCTAGGTGAAGGGCTGCAGGGGACCCTCCCTTTGAGGTGGTCTTTTTGGAGGGAAGAAGAGGACCCAATTTCTAGAAGCCGAAATTTAGGGGGAGGGAATAGGCTTGGGGTAACCAGAGGAGATGGGGTTGAGGGACGGAGGGCCTGGGAGACCCCTGAAGGATCCCTGTTTGGATATCCCATTGTTTCCCCCTCCCCCATCTCACCTCTGAAAGAAAGAGAGTGATGGAGCATAAGATATTGGTCTTTATGTATGTTACAATTTTTCATTGGAGTCCCATCTTTTTCTGGGAAATTAACTGAATGGGATTCCTCCCTGAGGGGTTGGACAAAGATGACCTGCCATGGTCCCTTCTGTCCTTCTGTTCTATGATGTCTCCCCTTACAAGGGGGCCTTGCTGGGCGGCTTAGAGGGTAACACTTTGAAAACTTTATTAAATCTCCTTAATGTATTTAATATATTTTATATATTTAGTATATATATCCCCCCCTTCCCTTCTCTCCCGACGTTTTGGGGAGGGGCCCCGGTCGACCCCCTGCAGAGAGAAAAGGGGATCAGTGGCGGTGACCTCCGAGGGATCCGCGCCTAGGAAAGGCTTCCAGGGCAGGCGTCGGACTCCCCGTTGGGTCGCCCCGGACGGCCCAAGGGCTCCTTCCAGGCCTCGAGCGGCACAGCGCAGAGAAGCCAGCGGCTCCGTCCTGGGAGGTCGCAAACCCTGCGGAGTCTCCCTGAGGCCGAAGGCCCGGAATCTCCTCCTCCTCCCTCGGCTTCCTCGCCCGGCTCCCCTCCTCCGCCCGCGAGCCTCACGGCCTCCTTCCCCCGCGGGAGCCTTTCCGGGGCCTCCTCAGGAGAGGCCGGATGCCTTACCCTGCTCTCGCTGGAGGCCGAGGGAAAGGGGAGGATTGGCGGCTGCGCGGAGGAGGCGGAGGAAGGAGAGAACCCGAGCTGGGCGTCCAAGCGGAAGGCTCCCGGTCCGCGTCTTTCCAGCCGACCGGCCGTTATCTGAGGGGATTCGGCGCCTTTCGAGGCTCCTCCGATCTACTGCGCAGCCCTCAGGACGCGGTTCCTGAGGGAGCACGACTTTTCGGATCTGCCCAAAGAGGCTTTTTTTCTCTCCGTCGCCACGGACGGTCCCGGATAGGGAGAAGAGGAAAACGGAGGAAAGCAGCGCCTCGGAAGTTCTTAAAAGGAAGCCACTGTGAGAGGGGTCTTCCTGTACTGCCCAAGCCCATCATCCCCCGCCCTCTCCCTTTCCCCCTCCCGTGCGCTCTCTTTCCGCCCTTTCTATCCTCCAGGCCCTTTGCCTTTAAGCCACCAGGGGGCGCCCTCCGGCCAAGGGAAGGGACTCCAGCGCTTCCGCCATTTGGGCCACTGGAGGGCGAACGTCACGCTGTCTTTCAGAGAGCGGGAAAGGAGTGACATCCTGGCCTTGCCTGTCTAGGGCGACGCACTCGCTTTCTCCTGAACACCTCGGGAAGTCGAAGGAGACGGTGCGGATGCGGGAGTCGGGCCGAGGGGGACATTCCAGACGTGCCACGGGTGAGCGAGGAGGGGGCTCTTCCGCGTCCCATGCTTCCCCAGCCGCCCTTGTCCAGGGAGGGGGTAGCTGGCGTAGCCCAGCAGGATGGAGAGAGATAAGCCGGGAGAGGAGGAGGAGCATGGTTGTCGAACCGGCCTTCCGCGGGCCCCATCCAGTTTCCGGAGGGGTACAGAATGTGGTGGGGCTCTCCAGCTGCTCCTTGCCCGCGCCTACTTTCGGGGGGTCTAGGCCCTGCGCTGGAGGAGGCCGCTTGGGAGCTGCGGGGCGGTTGGGGAAGCCGCGTCCAGGGGCTGAATCCCCCTTTCTGATCCTGGGCGTCGGTTTTTCTCTCCTCCCAGATTCGGAACTTCAAAGCCTTCAGAAGCCTTTGAAAACCAGATTTTCCTCAGTGTGGTGAAGGAAAGAAGGAAGGAAGCGGAAAGGACCGGCAGGGATCCGGTCTGCTGCCCAGAAATGGTTCCCGTGAAGGGAGGAGTTCCCTTGGAGATCCACCCAGAGTCCCTGGAGCCCTTTGGGGGGTTCTCTGCCAGAGAGGGAAGGATGGAGACACCCCCTGTGGCCAAGGAGGGGAAGGCAGAAAAGGCCTGCAGCTCTTCAGCTGGAATTTGTGGGGGAGCTGGACCAGAACCGGCAGAAGGGTCATGCAGAGGGGAACCTGCCGCCCTTCGGAAGTTCCACCTGGACCTCCATCAATACCGGGGAGCTGATGGGTCCCCGAGGACTTTGCAGCCGACTCCTGACTTGCTGCAGGCGATGGCTGAGCCCAGGAAAGCACAGCCAAAGCCAGATTGCTGGACCTGGTGGTTCTGGAGCGGTCCTGGCTCTCCTGCCCCTGGAGATGGAGGGCTGGGTGCGTGAGGGGGAGCAGAGAGCAGTTACCAGGCGGTGGCCCTGGTGGAAGGCTTCCTCCTGAGCCAGGCAGAGGAGCAGAAGAGCAGCTTCCTCAGTGGCAGGTGGGAGACTTCAGGGCGAGCATCGGAAGGGAATAAGGAGAAGTGCTTGAATGTTTCAATTCTTCACCAAATGTACTTCCACGTTCATAATATGTGGCCAATTCTCCAATACTTGTAAGGACATTGTGTCACTGTTTTGTCATTCAGCCACACAGATCAGCATATTGGGGGCTTTGAATTCATGCGCTCGAAATAAGAATGCACTTGTTCTGTCATGTGAAGGTTACATTAATTCTTTTTTTCCTCTCCTCCAATTTGAGTGGCTGCTCTGTGGAGATCAGAGAGGACTAATGAAAGGAAGAACCCATCAAATTCCCCTCAGGAGCTATTTTTCAGGAGGTTTCCCTTTGGGAAGATCCAAGTCAGGACACCTCAGGAGGTAACAGAAGATCCTCGATTCCCCATCTGTCTTCTCTCGCTCTCTCTTCGCGCCTATAGAATATTTCTCCTCCTTTTCTTGTTAATTATGGCATTTTGAAATTATTCTTTCAGAGGAAGCAAAGAGGAAGGCTTTCTGGTTTTCATGACAGAGCTCAAACAGCTGTTGAACCTCCAGAATCAAGTAAGGAAAGGAAAAGTTTATTAGATTTTGTGTTCTCTCTTCAGGAAGTGAAGCAGTTATGTGCAGAGGGCTCTCTCCTGTCTATTTTCCGTCCCTTTCTTTGGCCTGGATTATTTTTGTTTGTTCTTTCCACAAACATGGAAAGCAGAATAGCAGGTTTCAAAGTTACTGTCGGGCCAGCTAGTTTCTTCGGTATATTTTTGTTCTGCTAGGTCTCCTCCAACTTTGAGTCTACCGAAGCAATTTTAAAAAGTCCTTCAAGAAATAGGAATAACCGTTATCCACAATGGGGCGACTGCGAGAGAATTTTTTTTTTGTAATTCTTTAACTCAGAGATTGTGCAAGGCTAGATGAACAATAAAATAAAACATTGCCACTTGCCATTTTTAAAAGCCTTATTTTGTAACCTGAAGTTCAGAAATAACGATTCAGTGTTAGAACTTGAAAGTAGCACGATTAAAATCCAAAAGGGAGTGGCCTTGTTGAGCACAGTACTTTAGGTACAAAGGCTACAAAACTATATCCAATCCTGCTGATTGCACCTCAGTTGGAGATCAAATATTCCAACTTTGCAATACGCTGAAAATACTTTCCCAGGAATTTACTTTTTTGCTTGTTTCTATCTTTGCTTTTTTTTCTTCTTTAGCTTTCCTCCTTTCAGGCAATGGCTCAGACTACTAGTCCAATCAATGAGAGACAGAGCAATAGATCCGTTGATCCAGAAATGGGATTACTTTGCTGAAAGGCACTGAAGGTTTTGCAGAATCAATGAACCTGATAAAACTTCCCCAGAAATTTCTTCACTGAAAGCAATTTTCAGATTTGCCCATTTTCTCACCTTGTGTGACCCACAGCCATTTAACTTAGTGCATGTCTCTGATTTGGGAATTTGGGAAAACGTAACAGAATAACATTAGGGATCTTGGAGGTCTTCTAGTCCAGCCCCTTGATAAGACAGGAAACCCTGTAACATTTCAGATAAATGGCACCCACAATTTCTGGAGGGAAGTCATTCCACTGATGTTTTCACCGTCAGGAAATTTCTCTTTACTTGTTGGTTGGTTCTTTCCTTGAATAGTTTCCATCCATTGCTTCTTGAAACACTGCTATCTGTTAGCCCTATTTCGGAAATCCGGAAACTCAGTCAACCAACACATTTACTCACAGGTTTGGTGAAAAGTGGTTTATTGTAGATTGTTTCCTTCCAGTGGGAAACAACGGCAATCCTGAGCAAAGCCAGCATTGAGAGTGAACGCCTCCCAGCCCCTTTTATGCCCCATCCCTTTCCCATTCCCAAACTAGCATCCACCCAACCAATTAACCCCATGCGCCGCCGCCCTGCAATCCTAATCGCATCTATATCCGACGCCCAGAACACACCTAACCCCGAAGTGCTAACTCACAAACCAAAGAAAAGGAAACCACAATAAGATGAGTTCCCCCCCTCATCGCTGGAATGTAATACAATCCTTACGCTCTGCAGTTAAAAATAGTTCAGGAACTTGCAATGGATCCATCTCATTGCGCTCTGTAACTGGAACAGCCAACCAGCCCGTGTTGTTTCAGGGAGGGGAACAGCTAGTCGAGTAGGAGGCGCAGATTCGGAGACTTATCTCCTAGTACTTATGAGCTGGCTGGCAATGTGTCGGGCACAATCAGTGAAGCCCAACACTATCATGTCTCCCCTAGTCCTTCTTTTCACGAAACTAGACATCCCCAATTCCAGCAACCAATCTTTATATTGTTTAGCCTCCAGTGCACTAATAATTTTTGTTGCTCTTCTTTGCACTCTTTCTAGAGTCTCAAGATCTTTTTTGCATCTGGCAACCAAAACTGGGTGCAATATTGCAAATGTGGTTTTACCAAGGACTTATAAAGTGGTACTGACACTTCATGTCATCTTGATTCTATCCCTCTTAATGCAGCCTATGATTCTGTTAGGGTTTTTTTTTTTTTTTTGG
>BHFT01027460.1:0-40910 GCA_004320025.1 Laticauda laticaudata
GAGGTCTGTAGGGGGCTTGTATAAGCGCACCAACGTGCCTACCATCCCTGTCCTACTGTTGTGTTACCTTTGCATTCTGTGACCCCCTGAGACTAGAAAGCTGAAAATTTATTTAGGAGATTACAGAGAGAGGCAGGGACAGAGAGAGACAGAGAGACAGAGACACACACACACACAGACACACAGAGAGACACAGAGACACACACAGAGAGACACAGAGACAGAGAGACACAGAGACAGAGAGACAGAAACACACAGAGAGAAGCACAGAGAGAGAGACACACACAGAGAGAGGCAGAGACAGTGAGAGACAGAGACAGAGAGATACAGAGAAAGAGAGTGAGATACACACAGAGTGAGACAGAGACAGAGAGAGAGGAGACAGAGACGCACAGAGAGATAAAGAGAGACACAGAGAGAGAGACAGAGAGAGACACACAGAGCGAGACAGAGAGACAGTGAGAGACAGAGATTACAAAGGAACAATGATATGCATATATTTTGTGAGATAATTGAAGAAAATTTTGCAAGAACTGAATGGCATACCTTAGGAAAAGATCTATTAAATGATGGAAATTTGCTTGAACCTGGCTATGATCTGCTTTACCAGCTACAGGATAAAATATAAAGACTTGGACTACAGCAATGTATTTTGAAGTCTCAGGAAAAAGATTACATTTCTCCAGGAATAAGGAGTTGAAGAGATTGGAATTATTTCATTGCAGGCACTGTTTATTTTTTCCCCTTTCTACTTTTAGTATTCTGCTAGAGCATATAGGATGTTTGCTGATACCTTTTGCTGATATGAATTCTCTAAGAACACAATTGTACATGATAGCATTTGTGTTCTATATGTAAATGGTTGACTCCTAGACTACACTTCTGATTGGCCCAGTAAAGTAAGAAGTGGATTGGTTCATTGTTCACTGGACCAATCAAAGAGCTGCTGAAAGGCGGCAAATTTTCAAAGGGAATGCCATCAGGCTGAAAGCAAGGCAGCGCCGCCTGTCATAAAAGGCTAGCCTCGGCTTCGCAGCAAGTGTTCCTAATTCAGACGTTGTTTTGAATAAAGCTTTGTTGTTGGAAACCGGTCTACCCTCGTGTGTTTTCCGACATACAAAATGGCCGACGAGGATGGATCGTCCTGAACTGCAACAAACCTGCAACGGGTGATAAAGAAGTCCAGACCCAGCAGAGATGTCTGGAAACAACGCAGCTGCCCGCACCTTGACAATCCTAAGAAGAGGATTGGGAGTCATTACAGATCGCTTCAAATGTATCTGGAGAGCAATGCATGGAAGACTCTCAGAGCAACGCAAGCGAGCTGTATTCCCTCCACCATTGCGGACCAACGGTGTTCAATCTGGCAAAGCCTTTGCGAACCGAGACGTTAAGCAACTCACGTGGCCCTGAACTACCAAGAATCCTCAAGCAACACTACGCTCTGGTAGTGTCAAATCTAAAAAAGCGGGCATGAGTTCTACACAGAGACCAGCGAGAAGGCGGAGACCGTCGCTGATTTTCGTGGCTCGCTCTAAGACAAATAGGGGTTAGTGTATTCCTGGAATATCGACGAAGCGATGAAGGGATCACGTGTGTTTGGGGCTTAAGAACACTACGCCGCAAAAGTAAACTACTAACAAGCCCAACATCACTGTGAACCCGAAGCAATCGCGGAAGCCCACGGCCGCCGAAGCCGCAAAGAAAATCGGTGTCTTGCAGACGGGATGGTCCACCCGTCCGGCCGCGGGCCCTGCGTCACTCGGGCCGACGCGCTTCTGGGCCGCCCTCCGCTCCTTCCCCCCACCCTCCACCCCCCCGCCCTCCTTTCTTGAAGTTTTAATTCCATAACATGAGTACTAAAAGATTTCACAATTGCGCAATATTAAACCAATCCTCGGTCACAATGAAGAAAATGAACACAAATGGCGAAGAAACACCCCATTCGCTAGAGAAAGAAAGCAGCCTACACCACACCCACTTCGAAGGCTCGAGAGAGGAAACGAATCGAGCGAGGAAGACGAAGGTCCACCGTCTTCTCGAAATAAAAATAAGTGCGAAAAGAAGAAATTGCGGGAATGTGCTGGCTGCGGAAGGAAACCAAGCCCGAGCCGAATGCAGATTTTCTCGATGCTAATCTGCAGCTACTTGTAAAAAACGTGGGCACATCGAGAAAGCTGGCAGAAACAAGAAAAGCTACAGCCCGACGAGACGCAGAAATTCCCCAAACAACGAGCCGAGCCTAAAACGAGTCGGAGAGAAATTGGCAACAAGAGAAAGAGCCAAAACACACCAAACCAACATATAAGAAAGCGTCAGACGGAAAGCGGCAAGAAGGTAAAGTCGACTGTAACAATCGACAGGGAAGCCCTGTAAGATGGAATGGACTCCGGGTCCTTCCTTTCGACTGGTGTCCTGGGATATCAATTAAAAACTAGCTCCAGACATCAAATCCAGACAATTGCAAACAACCTTTGACTCCTCAAAGACTATCAGGGAAACGAATCCCGTAGTTGGCATGGAAATTTTTTGGTCACCTATAAGCAAACATGTCAAAAGACTGCCGCTAACCATAGTCGACCGAGACGACCGAGCCTCCTGGGCATCAGATGGCTCGCACCGCTTGGCATCTGGGATGACCCGGGATCAGATCGAGTGACTACAACCTGGTTGGGAAGAAATGACCTCATCCGCGAATTCAAAGAACGTTTTTGACGCTCACTGGGCAAGTATCGGGAACACCCCATTTTCTTTTAGACTAGATCCCCAATAGCCCAGAAGATTAAAAAGCCAGGCGAGTTCCTTTGCGTCTAAAGCAAAGATAGAGACAACTCGACAAGCTAATAGCCCAGGGGGTGTTGAACTGTGGACATGCCAAATTGGGAACGCTATTGTTACAAACCATAAAACCTGATGGGTCCATAAGAATCTGTGGTGACTATAAAGCTACCTGAACCACGTTTACAAACCAAGCGCATACGGTGGCGCAGTAGTGCCAACATTGCTCACTCTCTGGGCAAGGGCAGAAGTTTTTTGCTAAACTGGACTTGGCGCAAGCCTATCAGCAACTCCCAGTGGGACCCAGAATAGCAGAAGCGCAAACTATAGTCACACACAAGGGCGCTTCAAATGCCACGGACTCATTTGGTTGTAGCCGTGGCACTGGGCGTTTTCCAAGTTTGATGGAACTCTCCTTAATGGATAACAGGGAGTCGTTCCCTATTTCGCGACGTCTAATCTCTGGCCAGAGATGAGACTCAATTAGAAAAAGACTAACAGAAGTACTAACAAAATTGGGAATCTGGCTAAGGTAAAAAGAGAAAAATGCTTGCCAATGAAAAAAACGTTGAATTCTTGGCTAACTCAATAGACAGTGAAAAGGCATCCACCCACAGAGATAAACAAATTTAAGTCAATCCAAGAAAGCACCTGAACCGAGAACAAAACAGAAAACTGCAAGGCCTTTTAGGACTTATTAATTTTTATCATGTATTTCTGCCAAAAACAAGGCCACTATAGCTGGAACCGTTACACACCGCCTCTTAGATAAAAAGGCAAACTGGACATGGGGTAGCAATGGAAAGGAATGCTTTCCAAAATATTTAAAAAGTGCTAACGTCAACAAACGTTCTTCTTCGCAATTAGCCACACAGCTGCCTTTAAGAGTGACCTGGACGCTTCACCAATTTGGAGTAGGTGCGCCTGAGCCACCAACTTCCTGATGGCAGAGAGCACCGTCGATATTATTCTAGGACTCTGTCAAAGACTGAGCGAAATTTACATCAACTGGACAGGGAAGCCCTATGAAGTAGTCGCTGGAGTAAAACGCTTCCACGAAATCTGTACGGCGGGTTTTCAATTATAAGGATCACAAACATGATGGGAATGTTGGGGAAACAAGCCCGACGCTACCATATGTCACCAAGAATGTCTAGATGGTAAGAGTTCCTTGCACCTATTCCTATACTCTGACACATCGGCCAGGGAAACAAATTTCCTGGCGGACCGCTTTGAGCAGAGCACCCTACCAACCACTTGAGGAAGACCGGCACCAGCAATGACATCGCTGCAAATAGGGACTTTCCCCGATCTACCCATCTCTGCCTATGATGTGAAGAGCCACCGCTAAAAGACTCATTGACTGCCGTGTTCTTGGCTGGGTAGGTAAAGGCTGGCCGGAGCCGCAACAAACTGAACTTTTTAAACCTTTTCGGTCCAGACAGATCTGACTTTCTATTCATAAAGGGTTTTGTTGTGGGAGGATCGGGTGGTCATTCAACCAGTTACAGCCAGGTACTAAGGTTATTGGCAACGAAGGTCACCCTGGAATGGTTTAAGATGAAAAAGCTGGCCAGGAGCTTATGTTGGTGGCCGGTATTGAATAAGGACAATAGGAGTATTGGTAATTCTTGCCACAAATGCCGGGAATCAAGACCGTCCACCAAAGCACCATCAAGGACTGGGCGACACCTCGGGGTACCGTGGTCAAGAATTCATATTGACTTCGCCTAGGTCCAACAAGGGCATACCTTTCTGACTGTCTGTTGATGCCTACTTCAAAATTGGCTTGAAGTAAAAAATCATGCCATCAACGACAACAGAAGGTAATAAAGAAATTAGACGACCTTTTCCGCCACGCCACAGGTCTAACAGACGTTCTTGTCCTCGGACAATGGACCACAACTAACAAGCTTGCAATTCGAGGCAATACGCTAGCCTCCTAGGTATACAGACAATGCCTATACCGGCCGGCCATCTGGCTGCAAAGGCAGAGCTGAGAGAATGTCCCGGTTTCAAAAAGAAGGGCTAGAAAGAATGGACACAGGAGATGTCGCAACCAAAAGTAAACCGTTTACTCACACTCCCAGCACATAAACGCCCAGTCACATATAACAAGTCCGCGTAATTACTTATGGGCGAAAATTACGATCACACCTTGACAGACTATACACCCAAATTTTACCCCAGAAAACCCCTGATTCCTCCAAACAAGGTTTAGGCATTCGAAGTAAGGGACTTGGTATACGCAAGAACTTCACAGGTGAACCGGTATGGGGTACCAGGACAAATTACCCTCAGTCACAGGCCCACAACCTATCCGTTTAAACGTAGCGATGGCAGGGGAGTGGAAGCGGCAATAGACCAGCTTCGATCCGAATAATAGAGAGACCCACAGATCACACAACCAGTCGCCGAACAACACCGACAAAATCACACACCAGGGTGGGGGGAAAGGCGAGAAGTTTAATAAAGAACGCGTTTAAAACAAAACAAACGTATTGTACAAGCAAAAGAGAAATAAAGACTCAGCTGTTTGAAGAGCTTGCGGGAAGAACATCGGAAGGGGTCCAGCAGCAGCTCAACCTGCCCAATGGAACGGGTGGGAGCGGCAAAACTGGCGGCCTACAGCAATTCAGGCGGCGGTAAAATGGCCGACACACCCTTCCAGACGGTTCAGAGCGAAGATCGGAAGACACAGCAAGCCCCATCCGAACGGTCGAAGTCTTCGCTAAAGAAATAAACTGCGCAAGTCAAATCGAGTCCGGAGAACCCACCTACCTGCGTGACTATGTAATACGTAGGAACCTGAACTAAGAGGGTTAGGGGTGTTCCTATATGTAAATGGTTGACTCCTAGACTACACTTCTGATTGGCCCCGTAAAGTAAAGAAGTGGATTGGTTACTTGGAACGCAATCCAAAGAAGCTGCTGAAGCGGCAAAATTCAAGGAAGCATAAGCTGAAAGCAGGCAGGCCAGCCTGTATAAAAGGCTAGCCTCGGCTGCAGCCAAAGTGTTCTATTCTGACTGTTGTTTGAATAAGCCTTTGTTTGTTGGAACCCGGTCTAACCTATGTGTAAAGCCTTTTGTTGTTGGAACCCGGTCTACCTCATGTGTTTTCCGAATAAAACAATTTGTGCCTCAATATTTTAATCCCATGGGAAACTTTCTCTGTCCCCAGTGAGTTTTTGTTTGCTGCCATCCAGGAGGCAATGAGCAGAAGCAGCTGTGATCATTTACAATTGTACTTTGAGAACTTCATTAGGTATAGAAGATGTCTTCATCAATAAAAGTGAAGGCGAATAAAATATTTCTTGCAATTAATAGGATGGGATGAGACTCCGTCGGTTGATTCTGGTTTGTATTTACTGCCTTAGGCAATCTAAATATGTATACAAAAGTTAGGAAACATCAATATTGTATTTGTACTGAGGCTGCCTTGATGCCTGATATTATATGAAATCAACCTTGAGAAATTGATTTTATTTATTCTGAAGGGATAGAAGAACTCCATTGTTCCACTCTTTATTAAATCATAATTAACGGTTATATTTTCAGTACTTAGATTACACAAGTATTTTTTACATTGTCTTTTCCTTTAACGCTTTGTAAGATAGGAAATCAAAAAATGACAACCTAGTGCAAGTGTTTAAACTTAAAAAAGAGCAGTGAACCAGATTATGGTTTTCTAAATATGTACAATAAAATGAATCCCTTTCCTAGTTTGGCTTGTTCTCTTTTAAGGACTACATTCACTGCTTGGGGGCTCAGCGATCTTGCAGTCACAACCAGGAGTATTCCTAATGAGGAGTCAACAAATCAAAGTGATGGGTGTGACTGGGTGACTGAAGTCTATCCATTTTCAATGTGCATTGCATGCACTGCATACATATGGAATGAGGCTATAATTCTTTAGTAGCACCCATTATGTTGACATTGTTCATCCAATATCCCAATGTCTCTGGTTGTCATGTGTTGTTTTAAATTTCAACCATTTATCTAATGTTAGTTATTTCTAGAAGTACCTATCATATTAAGGTGATCTATATGTTCTGGAAATTTCCAGGTTGGAAATTTACATGCAAGACTTCCCTTGGAGATGATTTGGAGTCTACAAGTACATAAATTAACTGTCAGACTCACATTTTAAACAAATTATAAAAGAACTGTACTGTTTTGGGAACCTGGCTACTTCTGGGCCAAAGCCAAGCATTAGTGGTTACTTCAAATATCCTGGAAGGCTCTGAATCCAATATCTGGTGGAATATCTTTTTATATATCATCTACCATTGTCTTAAAACCTTCTACAAAGAACTCCTAGACCATCTCTTACATGGCAAGGAAGGCATTGTATCCATAGAAGACAACACATTGTGGTAGCATCATACATTTGCAAAGAGAAGGGCATGGCAATGAAGGAACCCACAGTGCCAACCTCTGAGAAGAAGACAGAGACAAAAGAGCGCTTTAAAAAATTTGGTAGTAAAACATCAAGCAAATGGTAGTGTTCTTTCCCATATTGTAAATTAAATGTTCTGTGGCACTGTGTAAAAAATAAAATCACCAAGTACCCATTTTGTCTTCTATAGGATGCAGAGCATAAGCAGTCATAAGGAGCAGGCTTCTTTGGAGACGTGTTTGCCCTGTTCCTTTTTTGGTTTTCCTGATGGAAATGCTGGAATCATGGGGCCATTCTGCATTGCCCAAGGAATCCCCTGATATCTAAAATAATTATTTGTTATCTTCATCACTTTATCAAGCAGTAAAGATATAGTCACTAAGACAGAATTTCACATCATTAATGAATCAACATAACATGTTATTTGCATGTTATTTTTTCCAAATGAAATACATGAGAAAGAAAATCAGCCTGGTGAGAAATTTTTATCACCTCTCTGATTCTATCCCAAGATGGTATTATTAAATTGGGCAGAGAGCCTCAAGAAAACCTACCTTTTTCTCTGGGTACAATCTTGGCAATGACAGGATATGATTATGGAATGTAACCTGGCAAAGCTTTCTGTACAATGTTAGAATATTATATATAGCCCAACTCTAGCTGAAGATAAAGCACTAGCCTCAGAGTTGCAGATAATTGCATATTGACAGGTGATAATTCCTTTCAAAAGAGAATAAATTGATAGTGATTGAAAATGAACTTTAACCTGGATAATTCCAGAGAAGAAAATAAATATAGGTGCAGCAATTTTACTGTTGGATCCTTATCAGTCTGTCTTATACTGAGCCAGACTGTTGATCCATTGCCCAATATTGTTTCTCTGATTAGCATTGGCTCTCCTGGATCTTAAACAGAAGTATTTCCCTGGTGTGTTACATTATCTTTTTTCAGCTAGAGATGGGGAAAAAGCACTTTTGTGCACAAAGCAAGTGCTGAGCCATTGAAAACAGCAGTCTCTGTAGCCAACTGTGATGATGCCCAAATAACAATACACATGCAATGATGTAATCACACAGATGGTACAAATTATGCATTTGTGTTGGGACATCTGACACAACTATGTAAATCACAGCATTTGTATAATTATGTCATTCTGCCTGTGTTACTCATTGTCTCCCCTTGTCTCTCTGAGGATGCCCACATTGAAAATTAAGCATTCTTCCTCTCTTCCACAATTCTCAAGCATCTTGATGAAGTAAAATTGCCAATATGTTGTGGCTTCACTTCCACCTTCACTCTGCACTGATACATTCTTCAGCAAATATAATCCCTCTATTAGCTTCCTCATTTAAATATAAGAAAGCCAATTTGAGACAGTGGTTAAGGTTCTGATCTAAAAACCAGGAGACGATAAGTTCTAGTCCCACCTTAGATATGAAAGCTACCTGGGTAACTTTGTGCAAGTCCCCCTCAGGGTTGCAGTTATAGGGAAAATAGAAGGAAGAAGAAGTATCATGTATGTTCTCCAACTTGAGCTACTTATAATAATAAAGATCAGACAATAGTATATAAAACCCTTAAAATCTAATCCATAAAGGAAAACGTCCTGATGGTAAGATCTCTAAACATTCCAGCTATGGAAATTGTGGGTTCTCTGTCTCCGGTGTTTTTAAAGAAGAGAATGGATAGTCATCTTTCCCAAATGGCCGTCTTGAATGCTGAAGAGCATTGGATGTGTGGACTCTTCTAGTTCTATAATTCTGTGATTCTAGGATATAGATAAGCTTTATTATCTCAACATCTAGTATAAAAGCAGGTGGCAAAGACTTGTGAAGAGGAGGAGGAAGAAAGACAAGAGATGCCCATAACAGAAGCCTCTTGAATTGGACTTTTATTTCCTACAATCACTGGGATAAATCCTCAAAAAGTGAAAGGGAATGATGGCCACCATTTGAACTCTGCCTCATTCCACCTAAAAAGCCATTGCCACATCCTGCCTTGTGGGAAGGATCCTAAAAGTTTGTTTATTTTTAAATAATAGTGGTTGCCTTTTTATTTTAAATTGTTTATATTACTGGTAAATTATTTTGGGAAAAATTTCATCCTGAAAAATAGAGATAATAGCTGTGGTAAATAAATATAACTCCACTGTTGTATGGAGCATTTTTAACCAAAAGTTTGTTGCACTAGATTGCACAGGTTAATGCATTTTAAAATATAACCTAACTTCTGCTCCAGCTTTTTGTTAATTTTTTTCATGCATGGGGATAAGGATTGGCCAGGATCCAATCTGTATGTTTATCCATGACCTTGCAAGAGCCTTCAGTCATGCAGGGAAAATATTAATGAAATTGTGTAAAGGGCTTCCTTTAGGCCTCAATAATAAGCTCTGCAAGGCTGATGACTGAATAATGTATGGGATAGAGGAGTCAACATCCATGCTGACATGTGAATTACTATCTGTATCAAAAGGGAGGAAAATGTTCATCCTTTGTTAAGATAAAATGTAAAGATTAAAGATTATTTCAGGCTGAGCCATTTTCTCTTTATATATGTCAGTGTTCCTGAGAATGGGAATTTGACTTGAGTAAGATTTAGGAGAGCAGGTTTGTAACAGCAGCCAGAATAAGATTTATTTACAGGAAATCATTATCGGAATATCTACCACCTAGATAAGGAGGATACTTCAAGAGCACACTCTCTGTGCATGATTTACCTAGGCCAGGAATGTCAAATTCACATCATCATGGCATTGTCACATGAAGCATTGGGATTCCCCCCTTTGTTAAACTGGGTATGGGTGTGGCCAGAGTATGACACATCCGGCCTATGGGCCAGGAGTTTGACAGCCCTGCATTAGACCAAGACCAGATGGAGTGACAAATAAAAAGGAGAAAAAGATAAAATCCTTGACTATCTAGCCCACTGTTGGCACCTGGTGGTCAATAGATCATAAGGTCCTGAAGAGTCACTGCCATTGGAATTGGACACCCAACAAAAGTAAAAATAAATATTTCTCAACTTCAGCAACGTTCAGATATGTGGAGTTCAACTCCACACCGTGGTAGCTGCAGGAGTTTATTTGGGAGTGTTAAAGAAATGATTTGTCACTGTATTCCTGTGGGATTTCCTACCCCCTTACTTTCCCATTTAGCCAACAGCCCTAGAATTCCCAAGTGTTCCCTATCCAAATAGTAGCCCTGGCCAGTCATGCTTAGCTTTGTGCTTCCATCTGGTGGGGTTTATTAAGAGAATCCTTGCAAATGTAAGATGATTGTTTCTTCCCACTCCTTGACATTTAAAGAAAAAACAACACCCTTTATTTGTTTCTCCATATTGCTATCATGGTGTGCATTTAATTTGTTCCCTTTCTTAACTTTCTTTTGTATTTCAGTGCTAATTTTGATTTTAAAAATTGAGGGCTTGTTCCCTAGGAGGTTCCAGCTTATTGAAAACAGAAAATATGTTCTCCACCTTGAAAACAAATATACAGTAATTTTTCCTTAGTTCTTCACAGTTAAATCTAAACTATTATCTTCTATGAAACAGGGTCCCATTATTTATTTTTTTAGTTTATGAATCTTAAAGTATTTTCTTGTAACTAAGTGAAAAAAATAAAGAGACATAAAATAGGGTGTTAGGAGTTATATAATAAAAGGGCTGATTACAATTCATTCAAAGCTTCGGGGGAAAAACTTTGGCCCATAGGAAAAGCTCAGGAGTGCTTTTGTTGGGTGTAGAGGCCTACTGTTCTTATGTATTGATAAGTGTCAGTTCAAAGAGGAAAGACTTACTGCAGGATGCGGTTCTGGTTGTGAAGATGGTCTTTGTTCCTAACCAATTTACAGTTGCATTTCACCAGAAATTGCAAGGAACTTTCTTTTTTGGCTGTGACAAAAATGGAGCTTTCTATTTCTCTTCCCCTATTCTTTCTAAAACGGTGGTCCCTGACCTTTCTGGCTCTGTGGACTGGTGGCAGAGGGAGGGAGGGGATGGTTTTGCACCTGCCGTGTGTGCATACAGAGCTTCTTGAGCTCGCATGCTCACCCGCTGCTTCCTCAGCTCGGTTCCCAATGGGCTTTATTATTTAATAAAATCATAGTAATTATAGTAAATCATAGTAAGAGTAATAAGAGACTCCTGATGTTTTGTTGCCATGGGTGTCCTTGTACAACATTCTGGCTAAAGCATTTGCAGATTTGAAAAAGGAAAACAGGTAGTTTTCATAGCAGAAGACATTGGCATAGATTCCGACATCCTGAGAACAGCCATAATTCACAGGCCTCTTCCACTATAGATGGGTGCAATGGTACTGTCACCCTTTTCCAGTCTTCTTTGTCCTCCAGAAATTTGTCTGAAGAGTTGGTATATTCTCTCTAAATGAGAAGTGTAGTTGCATCTGAAATGCTAAGGATTTGCTGCAGGCAGTTGCACAACATGGCAATCTTACACAATGTAACAATTCTTCCTACTCCCTCTGTTCTCCTATCATTCCAACTTAGCTGTCTCTTTTTTAGGGGAAGGTGGACATAGCTCCAAAGTGCTGCGATGATCCCAACCACATTTATTTTCTAAAAAGTTCTACATATGTATGATAAATGAATGAGTGAATAAAATGAAATGAAAGGATAGATGGATGGATGGATATTTGGTAAGATAATACTAGGAAAAACAAAGATGCTGAAAGATGGTATGGTGCATTTATATTTACATTAAAAGGAACTTTGAAAAAAGTGAGGTACACATACAGGATGAGGTTTCAGAAATTACGGGGCCAAAATGCTTGGTTGCTGAATGCTGCTAGACCAATGGCCTTTTATAGTGATTGAAAGAGACTTTCTGTTCTCAGCTTGTTTTAGGCTTATCTGTAGTGCAGCCAGGTTACTAATGACTTCTCACAGTTCTGATCAGGGGTGCGATTCGACTGGTGTAACAACCATTTTGATGAGTGTGTGCAGAGTGTTTGCTAATGATCTTCCTCTCAATCCCTGTTGTTAAACAGCTGACGTGCAACAATCCACTGTGCCACGTGAATCAGCTGAGTTTGAAAACCAGGATGTAAAGCACAGACTAGATGCAGGGCAGGCAGGTGGGCCGAACAGCTGATCACTGGAGTGAACTGGTTCGCTCTCAGATGATCCTCGGAGCTACCGATTTGCCTGAACTGAGTCGAACTGGTAGAATCCCACCCCTGGTTCTGATCCACATCATGGTGGACCTGATGGTGAATCTGGTCCTCTGCTAATCTTTCCAGATAAGTTGATTCATAAGTTGGGATGCTGTTGCAAGTATCCATGCCTTTGCCCATGCCAGACTGTGTAAAATTAAAACAAAAATAAACCCATTTAATTTAACAAGGGTTCTGCAATAAGCTCACCTTTTCATGTGACAGGATGTTTGTCCTTCAATGACAAAGAAATAGAATACAGGCTAGCCAAGCATTTAAGGAGTAGGTACATACTTCAGAAAAAGAGATATCTCAGTGCATAGAGTATATATTATGATTGAGGAAAACAAATAAGTAGTGAGGAAAACACACAACCATTAAAATCAGAATCTATGCAGTAAGTTCTGTATTTTAACATTTCTATTTGCACTATTATTTATATCTCTGTTTGAAATATTCCTTTTGTAAATAAAAATGTCTAATCTTCTGATAACATAAAGAACAGAGCAAAATGCAGGAGAGAAAAACTGGGCTAGTAAACAGAATGTTATTATTAGCGTGGGAAAATATTCCTTGTATTTTATTACCTACCATTTAACACATTCAGATGTTTTCTGTATTGCATTGCTCCCAAGAGACTGTTACGAGTAACATTTTATACCTGTAAACATGGAGATCTAATGATATCTGTACCAACTCTTTGATGTATTTACTAGCCACTCTGTCAAAATAAAAGCAAACTGTACCACTACCACCTGTAAACTGCCAATTCAGAATTTTATGCTTTTATTCTGCCTTTCAACAAGGAAAGTGAATTTGCATTGCTCCTTAATAAATCTGTAGTTCTGGTCTTGCTCCAAACTTCAAAATATTAAGATATTAAGGTCTTGCTCCAAACTTGAAAGTATTGTACTTTTCTGTCCAAAAATTTGAGTATGCTTGTTAATTATGAACATGAATTTCAAGCTGCTGTATAGTAATAGCACAAATTATAATGGCAATACATTTATGATTGCTTCTTTATTTAATTTAGTAAAGGGGAGGTGAGAAGTGTTTTTAATACTTCAAAAAGCTGAAGGCAGCAAATTGGTTATTAACATGATTATGAAATATTACCAAAATGGTTTTATCTTATCTCTACAAAGGATACTTAGAGGCAGTATAAAGGGTGGAATTAAAGATGAAATTTAAATGAATATTTTCCTAAGAGTTCAGTGCATATGCAGCCAAAGCAGTATGAGAAAGTCTTTTTAATTTTTTCCCCCTAGGCTGAGTAATCTTGTTCAAAAGATTATCTCCCTTTGCTTCAGTGAGAGGAAAAATAATTCTGACTCGAGGGCTAATATTTTTCTCTTGCATCAGGGGCATGACTTCGGGAGATGGAATCTAAGATTTGAGAACTTAACTGATCTAGCCCTCAATCCATTATGTTTTGGTCACCATAAGATCTGTAGGGAGTTTTGGCAAATGACCTCTATTTTATGTTTTCCTTTAGTGGGATAAAAGATGTGTGATGCTTAGTGGCCTCATCATTACCTTCTATAGCATTTAAGAATTTTCTTTTAAGGTGTACTTGATTTAAAACTATGGGATTTAAGTCATGTGTGTCTTATCTCACTGATTTTAATGTGCACTGAGTTGAATCTGATTCACCACCCCCATAAAAAACTACTCAAAACCATTACAGCATTCACTTCTCTGTGTAGTACAGGTAGTCCTCGACTTACAACCATAATTGAGCCCAGAATTTATGTTGCTAAACGAGAAATGTTTTAAGTGAGTAATGCTCCATTTTACAACTTCTTGCCATGTTTGTTAA
The DNA here is from genome assembly GCA_004320025.1 of Laticauda laticaudata. Lineage (NCBI taxonomy): Eukaryota > Metazoa > Chordata > Lepidosauria > Squamata > Elapidae > Laticauda > Laticauda laticaudata. Next base: position 14,164 of record BHFT01027460.1, read on the forward strand.
GGGAATCACTGCAGTTGTTAAATTAGTAGCACAATTGTTAAGTGAACCTAGCTTCCCAATTGACTTTGCTTGTCAGAAGGTTACAAAAGATGATCCCATGACCTTGGAACACTACAACCAACATAAATAGGAACCAGTTGTTAAAAATCCAAATGTAAATCATGTGACCATGGGGATGCTGTAACATTCATAAGTGTGGAAATGGTCATAAGTTACTTTTTTCAGTGTATTGTAACATTGAACGGTAACTAAATTAAGTATTGTAAGTTGAGGACTATCTGTCTCATCCTAAAAAAATCCAACAATATGTTTTGCTAAACTGCTATTGGCATATTCTATGTAAATATTAAATAAATAGAATCTCTAGATTAGAATTTCCTTTCCTGTATATGCTAAAAGTAATAACCCCATTAACCTCTCAGGTCAATGTTAAAAAGGGTGAGAGAAATAATAATAATAATAATAATAATAATAATAATAATAATAATAATAATAGGAAAAAGGAAAGTGTTGATGGGAGAGTAGTTTTGGTTCTGCAATTATATTCAACAATGTAAGGAAAATGTCAAATCAAGCAATGCATATTTAGTCAAATTTTTTTGACATGTAGATTGAAACAAGCATATATATTTGAGAATCTTCACTGAAAATGAATACAGAGAATCACATCTTTGTAAAATAGTAAAAACCCTTGTACAAATTTATTGACTAGTTTTGTATAGCCATATAAGAATTTTTAAATGTATCATAGGACATAGAGCAAAGTACTTTTAATAGTGGAAAGGCTGTTTCTAACACCAGCTGAACTATATTATTATAAATAATGTATATGCATTGGAAGTGAGTAGAATATACAATTTTGGATGAACAATTAAATAAATGCTGGGTGAGTGAATAGGAAGAACAAGATGTGGGGATTTGATGGAAAAAGGGAAAAAAAATAAAAGAGAGAGAAAGAACCAAAGAGGCGGAGAGACTGCTGATTATATGTAGCTGTTGGATTGCTTTTTGACAGTTGCTGATTTCTCATTTTTCAAAAGAACTTTATTAGGATTTTAAAAAAAGGGTAAACTCTATGACAAACTAAGTCAAATGTGTAGGAAAAAAGGAAAGAAAATAAAGAAGTAACTTTCAATTTTCTTTTGCAGCAATTATAAGTATAAATGTAAATTAACGTCTTACTTTATGGTTATAACATGGCTTTCATTTTTTTCTATAACCTATTGTTCTTTTTTTTCAAATTATCAAATCATTATATCAAAAGCTTATTTTTTTCTCTGTTTCACACAAAAAAGTCTGTAAAGGGTTTCAAGTCAGTGTTAAACTTAGTTAATGTATTTTTTTCTGATCAAAGACATCAATTTGACCATCTGGCAAGTTCCATCATCTTCACCATGGATGAGGATTATTCAATTGTAGGTAATGTCAGGTCTTTCTACCTTTGACAGCTGTTGATTGCCCATTGTATGTGATTGGAGCATTGCTTTTTTGCTGAGCCAATTAAGGAAGTTTCAGGAGACACAAGGAAGTCAGTTTTCAGAGACTGAATTCACAGAGGATAGTAAGCAAATGGGGAGAACAGGAAGAAACTGGAGTTTGATCAGAGGTGGTATTCAGCAGGTTCTGACCAGTTCAGAGAACCAGCAAATACCATCTTTGACTGGCCATGCCCCCATCTATTCTCTGCCTCCCGAGTCCCAGCTAATCAGCTGGGTCTTCTTTTGTTGCCATGCACAGGAGTAAGGAGTTGGAAAGCAGGTTAGTGGGGTGTGGAGGGAATGGGATTTTACAGTAACCTTCCCCCCAGGAGTGGGGTAGGAATGGAGATTTTACAATATCCTTCCCCTGCCATGCCCAGCAAGCCACGCCCAGCAAGCCATGCCCACAGAACCAGTAGTAAAATTTTTTGAATCACGTCACTGAGTTTGATGAAAGGAATTAAGGAGATCCTCTTTTCCTCCTCTTCTGTTCATCTAAGCAACATTAGAGAATTGCTTTTATAACTTAAAAAAGGTGCCCAAGTTTGTTTTTTTCTTGGGAGATCATATGAATTATACATGCTGCAATTGCAGATAGATTGCCCTCATGAAAAAGAAAGTGAAGAGACTGGATACGAATTGTCCACTCTCTTGCTCATTAGTAAAGGTGAAGAATTTCTGGACTGGACACAAGAGGTGCTTGTGGAAGGAGAACAGTGCCAAGAAACATCCCATAATGTAGAAAATCAGAGAGGGCACAAAAAAGATAGAATAAGAATATGAAGGACCAAGATTATCAAGAAGTGCTTTGGAGTGCATGTGCAGTTGCACTTAAAAAAAAAAATCCTTGTGGATGATGTTACCATATCTCTGATTGAATAACAACTGCAGCAGTGGTGGGATTCAAATTGTTTTACCACTGGTTCAGTGGATGTGGCTTGGTGGGTGTACTTTGCCTAACGCCAGCATGCAGTTTTTCCCACACCAACTGAGATCTGCAGTGCCAATCAGCTGAGAGGATAAAGAAGAGAAAAGTGCAGGGGCAAGCGGGAGAGCCGATTCTGTGCTTTTCTCTTCTCTTTCCTCTCAGCTGATTGTTGGAGGATTTTCTTTCCTTTTCTGAGCTGCCCGTAGGCTTTTTTTTACTACCGGTTCGGCTGACCCAGTCTGACCCAGTAGCATACCACCACAGAACTGCAGAACCCAGAAGAAGGGCCTTCTCTGTGGTGGTTTCCTCCCTATGGAACATCATTCCTGCAGAGATTAGACTGCCCCCCACTTCAATACTCTTGCAAGTCCTGAGGACTTGATTTTGCCAACAAGCCTGTGGAAGCCAGAGCCCATCCAGTGATTTGTTTGATTGTTGTCACTGGCAGAAGGGTATTGTTTTCATGGTTATTTGTGGGTTTTTATTTTTTGTAAGCCACCCAGAGTCACTGAATGTGAGTGGACAGCCATATACATTTTCTAAGCAAAGCAACCAACAAACAAATCTGCTCCAAATTTCAAGAATTGAGAGAGAGGACTGCAAAGAGAAATTATCCCATTTCTAACTTGAATAACAATCTGTCATCTGGATATTCTTTCAAGCAAAGAGATGTCTTCCTGAGTCCCATATTTAGAAAATGATAGAAGGACTTCAACACTTTAGGTCCACTTATAAATATTTCTTTTTACTGATTCATGTTGAAAAATAAGACACAGCTATATAAATACCACAAGGAACCACCATCCAATCAGAATTTATCCTTCCATCCCTCCACCATCAGAACTGATGAAGCTTCTTGGATGACAAGCAAAACATTTTCTTCTTCCTCAAAGGGAAAAAAAACCTTATTTGAACAAATAAGCACATTTGAGACAATTACTGTCTGACCTGGATAACTGAGAATCTCCTAAGACATACTGCAAGGAATTGTGAAAAGTTTTCCTTCTTGCAAAAGAGGAATAGAAATTATGAGAGCAGAAGTGATGTACTTTTTATTTCTTCCTGTTGAAGGGACCCAGGGAGAGAGAAAAGATCATTGGAAGAAACAAAAGAGAAAGCCATTGAGAACCTGTCTTCTCTCTTATGACCGAGGGCTGGTTGAGTGGCCTCTCCGTTGGATATTTTGTGAGTAAGTTTGTCTTTGGGCTGATTGTGAATTTTTCTGCCTTTTATAGTATTGTTCTTGCTTTTTGGACTATAAGCCACTCAGGGTCTTTAGGAGTCAAGTGACCTTCAAACTGTAAATAAATAGCTTCTGACAAGAGATGGAAGAAAAATGTATTTGGACAGTGCCTTGCCATCATGATTCAGAGGGTTTTAGACTGAATTTTGGATGAAAGGGTGAGATTAAGACTTGTGAATGTTACACAGGATGTGCAGATGTGCAGAAATAAGAAGGTGAACGCAGAATGAAGACCCAAGATTTTCAATAACATTATAAAAATGGGAACAAATAGAAAGGACCTGGATTCTTAACGCAGAAAGTCAAATACGATTTAATAAGTAACAATGAAATCTATTAGGAGAAAGTTCATGAGAGGTTTATATAGACTCACAGATATAACTTTTTCAAAAGGAATAGTTATGCAAAAAGGAGAATGGATGGAAGGAAATCCACCAGGTGTAGAAATCCATGAATCGGAGCAGTTTGGGGGCAGTCAAAAAGCATTTGAGTAAGGATTCATGGACTGAGAAACAACAGTATTGCTTTTATCATTGTGGGGCAGATGCATGATCTGAATTGTCTATTTCTGAGCCAGGTTACAGATTTCAGAAGGAGGGCATAGTAATAACAGGAGATTCCAACTATTTGGATATTTGTTAGAAAAATCAGTTCATACCAGACTGCAGTATATATACAAAATTCCTCAGTAGTCCTGTTGATTGCTTCATTTTCTAGAAAGTTGAAGAAGATACAGTGAACTGACCCTCATCAATAGGGAGGAGTTGGTTTAAGAGTTAAAAGCAGTAGGAATTTTGGGACATAGGGGACAGGGACATAGCTGTATACAAATACCATATTTTAGATTTAATGAGAACCAGCTTCACACAAGCTTACAGAAGTAGTAGGTGGAATCCCATGGACATAAATCCTCAAGTAAAAGGGAACATAGGAGGGTAGGGAACTTTTCATAAATAATATATTGGAAGTACAATCATCTACTATTCCAATGAAAAGAAATAAAATAGGAGAGTCGATAAACCTACACATAAGGAGCTATAGGCTAAGATATGAAATAAATGGACATAACTGTAGAAAGCCACAGAAATTACTCTGGAGAAACTAGGCAGAGCCAGATATAAAAAGATATACAAAAACCTGTCATAAGCCCAGGAAACAAAGAAAACATTTTCAGAAAACCTCAGAATGGCTCTGCCCTAATTCGCTGGGGTTTAAGAGGGAAAGAAGGGAAAATGCAATCAGGACATCAAGTTTCTGTTACTGTAGTCTGTATTAATAAAATATAATTCCAGTCAAACTTGTGGGTTTGTTTTCCTGGTCTGCTCTACCTCAAAAGACTGATACATGCATAAGAAATAGAAGATGAGCATAATCTCCAAGGAGGTTTTGCAGCAAGCAGATAGTATCTGCAGAAAGAAAAGTCTGGCAGTGTAAAAAAGGAAGTTAAGCTTACAGGAGTAGACAATAAAAGTGAAAAAGTAACAGATGGGGAAGACAAAGTTCTTCAACTTTGCTTTGTCCTTCTTCCCAAAGGAAACAGTGCTCCATTTTGATGCCTGATCATCATGAATTAGTTTAAACCCCCAGGATCAGATCAATTATATATATGAGCCTTCAAGGGGCTTATGGTCTGTATTAGGTTAAGTGGAAAGAGGAAATTAGTAGGTTGGGTCTCACCTATTTTATTAGTTTAGCCAAAAATATGTCTACCCAGTAAATAAAAGTAGCACACAGTGAGGACTATAGATTAGACAGAATTATGGCTAGGAAGATTGTTTAGAACAACAGGCAGAATCCAAGAGGAATTTGAGCAAATAACAAATTCCTTTGAGTTGGAAAAAAAAGCTCACAGACTCGAGTGTAAGATGGGAGAAACCACATCAGGCAGTAGCAGCATGTGAAAACATTTGGAATGCTTTGATTGATCATAAACTGAACATATGACCCTACAATGTGATCAAGCTGGAAGCTGAAAAAAGCAATAGTAGACTCCATCAATAGAAATAAAGTGTCAAGGTGAGTCCCTGTTTTGCACTGGATCTTATCTAGAATGCTTCATCCAGTTTTGGCTATTATATTTTAGAAAAGACATTGATAGAGGAGACAACCAGGATGTTAAAGCACCTGAAGAATGGTTGAAAGTTTGGGGGCAGTTTATCCTGGAAAGGAGAAAACTATGGAGAAAGTGATAGCAATCTTCAGATATCTATCTGAAGGGCTCCCTTATAGAAGATGGAGCAGAATTGTTCAAAGCTTTTCTAAAAGATAAGATAAACTAAGCCAAGACAACAGAAGATGAGAAACAATGGGTTTAAATTTTCAAGGAAGTCGATTAGAGTTGAGAGCCAGTTTGTTACAGTGGTTAAGGCACCAGGCTATAAGCCAGGAGTCTTGAGTTCCAAGGTCAGGTCCCTTCCAACTCTTGTTATTCTGGGAGGAGGAGGAGGACGAGGAGGAGGAATTATCTCCTGCTTGAGCAGGGGGTGGGACTCTCCCAGCCCCAGGAAGGAGGCAATGGAACACACTTTGCAAATCCTCCCAGAAAAACTGCAGGGACTATTTCAGGCAATCTTAAATAGTCAAGAATTACTTGAGGATATTAAAAATATATAAACAGTCTAGAGTTGAATATCAGGAAACATTTCTTACTATAAAAACTTTTCAACAATGGAACAGACTGCTTTTGGAGAAGATGGCATCTCTTTGTGTAGCCATGTATCAAGAATCCTATAAGAGTGGATTCCTATATCAGGTTGGGGATTGAATTAGATAATTTCCAACGTACCTTCCAGGATATATAGTCTATGATCCTTTAAAGTAAAATAAAAGTAATAGAATGAAATATACAATTTAATATTAAATATGTTAACTCACTTCTATTTGGTTATTTTTTTCTGTCTATAACCATAGCTGTCTCTCCTGTTCTCTGGCACACAGACAAATATATATCTCATGAGAAAAAGACTTGAGATGAGGAATATATAGACTAGAAATAGGAAGGCCAGCATTACTTAAGTTTTCCTATAATTAAAGACCTATAGTGGGCTCTCCTTCATTATGGAGAAAAAGCAAGTTGGGTGAGGTGCTGTAGAACAAAATGAGAGAACTAAATTGAAAGGGGAAAGAAGGATCAAACAAACATAGGCAAACGAAACCTTTTACACGAGGAAAACAGAAAAAAGTGGTACCTGTACATCTATTACTGCTAATTGTCAACCGTATATAGATACAGAAAGCTGGTGCATACAAATTTGAATTCCAAAAGAAAATATTCTTTTTGTTTATTTTTTTAGATCCTTATGAAAAATATTCATTTCTTAATTTATGTTAAACACAACCATTCTGGCTTATCTTCAATAATGTTTTTATGTAACCCAGATGTGTGACTATAATGCCACGCAATCTCAACTCCGCTTCTTCTCATTCTTGCTTTAGAGTCCTTCCTACCAGGATTTATTTTATAATCCCATCAACATGATAAATCAAATTTGACTTCTTAGCCACCAAGAACTGTTGGTTTTCTGATGGTCATTTTGATGGTCACTCATATATTTTCTACTTATTTGTTTGTTTCTGGTTTAGCTTTGGCTCTCAAGAATAAACATCCTATAGTTTCCCCTTTGCAAAGTTGGCATTACTGGTAGGAAGTTTAAGTCAACTGATTTTTCTGTCAAGTAAACTTGTTTTTGCAATTCTCACTCTACACTATACTGCCAGATTTCTAAGCTGGCCTCTGTGCCAACTTCTCCTCTAGATTTCAGGTTTTAAGTTGCAATTTCATCTTATATTTTGCAGTCTATTTGGGGGATAAGACAGTTGACACACCCGTAAAACAGAAATAGAACTTTTTCATTTATTTAAATGAGTTTATATAGGCCAAGTTTCCAGCAGAGGTTGTTGAAATGGGCCAGAATAGCAGCTGTTTTCATTTATAGATTCTGTGCACAGTTTCACCCCACTATTTTTCTCTGCTGGTTGTCACCTCATCAGAAATTAGATTAATATGCAAAGGCAGCATGTCACCGTAAACAGAACAGCAAAGTATCATTGTTGCTCCATCTAAGCAGGAAATTTGATTTGGAAGCATTTATGGAGATCTTACCATCTGCTATGGGCTCTCATTTATTTCTTCATGACCCTCCCACCCCCTTTTAAAATATAAAACTTAATGGGAAAAGGTATAAGTATAAGCATCTGTTTCGCTAGATTTCAAGCATAGCCTGACAGCTTAAATTAATAAAAAATGCTAATGTTGCAGACATGAAGAAGGGAAACAAAGGAATGGGGAAAGGAAAAAGGAAGCAATATATGATCAAAAATGTTATATATTTCATACTTACCTATGATGGGTTGATCTGTGGTGGTGGGAGATTTGAAGAGCCGTCACTGGCCACAAGCTGCAAGCAGCCGGCTATAAAAAAAGGCTGCCGCAATTTCCCCAGGCCCAGTTCCTAGAAGAAAATAAAAAGAAAAAAAAGTCAACTGGATCTCGAGTCTCTTTTCCCACAACGCAACACTGGCAATGAAGGTGGGATACTGAGACAAAGGAGACCAGTTGAGCACAGGGCAACGCCAAGTGAGATGAAATGGCTGGGGACAACTCGCCACCCTCACCATTCAACCCAAGAACCGAGGACTGGGAATCCTACATTGACCAATTCCTCATGTTCCTAGAAAGGAACGACCTCAAAGGAATATCCGAAAATAGAAAGAGAGTCACTTTCCTCACCCATTGCGGTCCCACAGTATTCAAAATGGCAAAGGCAGTACCCACCAATGTAAAGACAATGATGTGGATGGACCTAGAGAAATTACTGCGAACCCACTTCGCACCAACAGTTTCATGCCTCATCAAAAGACACAAATTTTATTGGTGTGATCAAAAGAAAGACGAGAGCATCGGAGATTTTGTTGCAGCACTAAGAGACATTGGTGGAGCATGCGAATTTCTAAACATGGATGAAGCCTTGGATTAAAGAACCGTACTCTACAGGGTCAGCTACTAACAAGACCTAAGATAACACTGAAGAAGGCAATAGAAGAAGCCACCGCAGTGGAAGCCACACAGAAATCGGCAGCCACCATGTGTCAAATGAATAAATTACCAAAGGAAACCCAAAAAGACACAAGTCAAACACACAATAAGACACCAGAGAAAACAAAAAAACCCACACCACAACACACCATGAGGACATTGAATCCCTATTAGAAGATGAAGAGGAAGAAGAAGAGGTAAATCAACTCCAGTCAGAAAAAGGTAGACGGGAGCAAAATGAAAGAAGGTCAGAGTTCCGTTATGCCGGGTGTGGAGGAAACCATCCACATTCCGAATGCCATTTCTTCAATGCTATTGGCAGATATTGTGAACAGTGGGGACACATAGCTAGGGCATTCTGAACAAGAAATAACTATGGCCCTAGACAAAGATGGAACACCCCCCCAGGGAGAGGGAAAAGCAAATAGGGACCCGTTGGAGTCAAGAGAACAGAAACAAGTGATGGAAAGAAGCAAACAGAAAAGAGGAAACATATCAAACAATAACCATTGGACACTTAAACTCAACCAATGCAAAAAAGGTACATGTACAAGTCACCATAGAAGGCCAGCCATGCAAGATGGAGGTGGACTCAGGCTCGAATTTATCAATGGCATTGTGGAATACCCTAAAAGGACTAATACCTGATATAAACAAGGGAGAGCTCAAAATACAAAAGTTCACAAAGGACTATCAGGGAAATAGAATTCCTGCAGTAGGTACCGGACACTTCAAAGTTAAATTAAAAAAACACAGTAAAGTCCTCCCATTAACAATAGTCGACCGGGATCGACCCAGCCTATTGGGACTCGAATGGTTTGCACCATTAGGAATCAGAGTAACCGGAATAAATAGCATTACTGAGACAGACTGGGAAGAGGACCTGATGAAAGAATTCCAGGATGTCTTCAATGGAGAACTGGGCAAGTACCGGGGGTCCCCTATCTCATTTAATTTAAATCAAAATATAGCCCTTATCAGACTAAAGGTGAGGCGAATCCCTTTCGCGTTAAAACAAAAAATTGATGAACAATTAAATAAACTTACCACACGGGGTATTAGATCCAATCGACCACGCAAGGTGGGACACCCCAATTGTTACCCCTATTAAACCAGATGGATCAGTACATATCTGTGGGGACTACAAAGCAACCCTTAGCTATGCACGACAGCAAAGCGCATACCCAGTTCCGGTGGTACAGCACCTGTTACATTCTTTAAGAGGAGGTAAAATCTTTGCAAAATTGGACCTTGCGCAAGCCTACCAACAATTATCAGTTGACCCAGAAAGAGTGGATGCACAAACAATTGTGACACACAGGGGGGCATTCAAATGCAACAGACTGCAATTTGGAGTTAGCGTGGCCTCAGGGGCATTACAGAGTTTAATGGAATGCCTATTGCAAGGAATTAAGGGGATGGTACCATATTTTGACAATGTATTAGTATCAGCCAAGGACAAAGAACAACTGAAAGACCGCCTAAGGGAGGACTTAAAAAAGTTTAAAGAGGCATGACTTAATGAAAAAAAAGAGAAGTGCCAATTAGCCACCGACAAAGTCGAATTCCTGGGATACCTTATCGACAAAGAAGGGATCCACCCCACTGAAAACAAAATCAGAGCAATAAAGGAAGCTCCCAGACCTGAAAATAAAACAGNTAGACAAAGAAGGGATCCACCCCACTGAAAACAAAATCAGAGCAATAAAGGAAGCTCCCAGACCTGAAAATAAAACAGATTTACAAGCTTTTTTGGGGACTTATTAATTTTTACAATGTATTTTTGCCACAGAAAGCAACGATAGTGAAACCACTGCACAGGTTGCTTGAAAAGAAAGCTACCTGGACCTGGGGGTGACGAGAAGAAACAGCATTCCAGGAAATAAAAGACTTACTTCTGTTAGGAATATGAAACACCTAACAGGTATTTGGGTAAGAAATATCTAAACCAGGATAAACATTTTAGTACTATCTCTTAAAGGGAATGCAAGAGCATGCAATTGGGTGTGGTTTCTCAAACAGCCATAGGATGGAGCCAGAAACCTGGTTTGTCTTAGTCTGAATCTCAGAAGAGAGTGTATCTTTGTTTCCTTCTGTTGGAAAGTATTGCCATTGCTCCATTTTTCCTAACTGACTGATANACAGGAATAAAACGTTTCCATGAGTATATCTATGGCAGAACCTTTTCACTTGTCACAGATCATAAACCTCTTCTAAGACTCCTCGCAGGAAACAAAGCTACACTAAACATACTGTCACCACGAATGACGAGGTGGTCTGAATTCCTAGCTGCCTATAACTACAACTTGATCTGCCAACCAGGAAAGAACATAACACACGCTGATGCACTGAGCCGTTTCCCCTTACCTGATTTAGACAATGATCCTGCACCAACCACATCAACCCCTCAAATCGAGACGATGGCAAACATACCAATCACAACGACAGACATTGCTATGGAAACCGCAAGGGACAAAAGCCTGGCATGGATTTTAAATTGGGTAGGTAAAGGGTGGCCAGAGACTGCAAGTGACAAGACTGTTAAACCGTTTCGGAATAGACAAATGGAACTATCAATCTTAAAGGGATGTATACTATGGGGGGGAATAGGGTGATCGTACCGGACATATTAAGGAAACGAATACTTGAATTATTGCATGAGGGTCACCCGGGTATTGTTAGAATGAAGTCCCTGGCTAGGAGTTATGTGTGGTGGTCAGGGATGGATAAAGACATTGGGGAATGGGTAGCAGCGTGCAAATGATGCCAAGAATCTAGACCTAAACCCCCTTCTGCACCTATACACAAGTGGGAAACACCTAAGGGACCTTGGTCTAGAATACACATTGATAGCAAAAACCAGAGAGGTTTGAGAGGGGGTAGACCCCTCAAACACAAACATAAGGGGAGGGGGAGACCCTCCACAAATAAAAGAATTGACAAAACAAGCCCTAACAATGACACAACAACCAATACTAACATTAGCCCGGATTGGAAATCGCAAACATGTACCTGAAACTATAGAAGAAGAAAACAATTTGGGGACACTGGAGCAGGCTTCAAAGAACCATCAGGAAGCCACGCCTGGCGGGAGCGGCTGAGCTGACTCAACCAGCCAGGAAAGGCCTGGCGGGAGTGACATGGCCAACTCTACCTTCCAGGAGGCCCCACAGAAAAGGATGGGAGAAACAGCAATCCAATCCAAACAGTCCAGAGGCGAACTCATGACTGAATTGCACAGGTCCAGTCGGAACCATAAGAGCCCCACTTACCCACGAGACTATGTGAGATAGGCAGGGCCCGGATTGGTTAGACTGGACCACATGGGGAGGGGTGTTATATATTTGCATATGTACCTATTATAGGTTGGTCCAAGGTGGCGGGAGATTTGAAGAGCCGTCATTGGACACGAGCCATGAGCAGCCGGCTATAAAGAAGGCTGCTGAGATTTCTCCACAAACAGTTCCTATAAGAAAATAAAAGGAAACAAAAATCAAGTGGGTCTCAAGTCTCTTTTCCCACAATGCAACACCCTCCTGCAGGATCTTTGTGGATCTCTAATTCCCTTGGGTGTCTTTCATCTGGCCCTGGAGACATGGGTTGGTTTAGATCAGCCACTTTTCTCTCCTTGTTTCTTTCAAGATGTGGGTTTCCCCTTCCATCGGTCACAGAGCAAGGTCAGCTAAGTTTTTTTCTTTCCCAAGAGGAAAAAAAAGGATGCAAAAGATGAGTTAAGAAATTCTGCATTCTCACCATGACATATGATTGGTTCACCTTTCCTCCTGGCAACAGACCCACAGCCTATTTGTTTCTTTCTGTTTCTGGAACATCTTTTTTCACTTTTAATGTTGTAGTATCACAACATCATGTATCACAAACATGAATTCCATCACTGCCTGTGTCACCCTATTCTAGATCAGTAGATTCCTCTAAGGGGTCTCCAAGGGCAGCCCCAGGTAGAGCGCATTACAACAATTGAGCTGTGAGGTGACAAGGGATGTAAGTGGCCCTCTGGAGGGCCAATCAATCCAGGAAAGGGCCCAACTGGCACACAGGATGGATCTGTGCAAAGGCTTTCTTGAGCACAACTGCAATCCCCTCCCCAAGCAGAAGCTGAGGATCTCCAACCAAGGAATAAACATAGTTTGGGGCTGTCCCAACAGCCACAGGCATTCAAGATTTATACATGATGTACAATGACAACAAAGGCTTTGAACATTGAAAATTTATTGAACTGGATTTTTCCCTGTCCAAACCCACCCAATCTTCAGACACTGGGGCAAGGCTTCAGTGGTGTCATTTGGACAGGCTGGAGTCAAAACAGCATAGGATAGGACATTGTTAGACTAGAGATACTTCTGGCTGTTGACAAGAGGAACTTGCAAGCTTGAATGAGCTCTGCCTCCTTCCTTGTCTGATGATTTCCTTTGCCCAGGTTCCATCACTGTAAACATTCCCAAACCATCGGATACCCACACTCCGAGTTCCTGATTTCCTTTGACACTCCAGACTTTATCTTGCAGAACTCAGGACTTTCCCTGAGCCAATTTCCATCTTCTTCTGTCTTCTTATAGCACTGTGTTCAGAGGAGTTCCTGGCCTGGCTAACTTAGAGTGCTTGGCAGAGCCGCCATTGTTTGGGGCTGAAAACTTGATTATTTGCATGCAATGAAGCTGCTGCTGACATATTTTCAGTGCAGTGCAGACAGATATTTTCATTTGTCTTGCTTGATTTTGCTGCCCGGGACTGTGCATAGTTAACTGGAAGTATTTTCCCACAATAGGAAAGTGGCTTCTGACCAAGAGAATGTTTTAAGTGCAGGAATTAAGGAAAAAGCATACACCATCTGGGCTGTGCTTATCCAATGCCTGAGTTATGTGAGATATAGAAGTGTTAAAGTCATTATTTGGATTAGTTTGGGGTAATCTATAAAAGCAGACCAATCTTCAGCCTGACAAGAGAATCAGAAAGTATTTCAAGTGATATTGCCAAGATCAAAGGACTGATTGAACAGCCAGATTCTCTTCATCTTTCACTTAGACTTTGGGTTACATTAAGCACCTGGGGATGGAGGGGAGGGAGTTGCATGAAATACAATGCAGCAAAAGGTTAGATTTCAATAAAGGTGGACTCGTTGGACAAGAGAACAGGAGTCGGGAAGATTATGCACCATTTGCATTTGGGTTTTAAGAAGAATGCAGATTTGCTAGCTCAGTCATTTTCAAAACTACTTATTTTCTTACTGAGTTCTTCACCACTAAACTAGTTTTTCCTGTTAAATTTCATTCTTTTCCATCAGTTAAAAAAATTCAGAGGTTATTGTAGTTACTACAGTTCAATATATTTTCAATTATATATTTATATTCTAGCTGAAGAACTCACAATATATTAGGTCCTACATAGGGTAATAATTCCTTAGTCCATCCTCTTATACATGCCTCTTAGAACCATTTCTAATTCATTTATGTAAGGGGGGGGAGGTAAATCTCATAAAATCTGTTTTTTAAAAAAATCTGTTAAAGTAACCCAAAAGTGCCTATCAGCATTGTAAGGTGCTTTGGGTTACTCTAAATGCCCAGTATTTTTAAATAAATAGAGTGTTACTAAGCTGGATATCAATTATTTGCCAGAATTTTGAAAGAAATAGTAGAAATGTCTCATATTCATACATTAATATCTAAAACTCTTAAAGGATATAAAGTGTATTTCTTCAAACTTAAATTGGACTTATATGTTTATTATGTGATTTTTATCCCACATTTATTCCTTTATAAGTAACTCAAGCATACTTAAAACTCCACCTTCCTTCTATTTTCCCCACAACAACACCCCTGTGAGGTGGGCTGGGCTGGCCCAACATCATCCATGGCTTTCATGCTTGAGGCAGGAGTTGAACTCCCTGGTTTCCAGGCCAGCACCTTCAAGCATGAGACCAAAATTGGCTTTGCAATTCAATTCTGCAACGTCCCATACAGAGAAAATCTCATTTCTTAGGAAAGGATTGAAAATTTCTGGCCGGCAGCCTCATTATTTTGCAAGGGTGAAATGAATGATGGGATTCACATGGACCTTATTATTGTCCCATTTGGGCTTAAATTGGCTTAATGTGGCATTGCAAAGATCGATATATTTTAAAGACGTGATTATGTACCCAACATTTGGAATTTATTGCTAGGCAGAGGATTATAAATGTGTCGAACATGGAGGCAGGCTGAAAAAAAAGCGTCAAGGCCACCTTAGATTTGCAGTCTTGAATTGCCAATATTTGCTCCCTCTGAGCTGCTTCTCTGTCAGCGCAACAGACAGGCTGACCAATGTTTTTCCAGGTTGACAAGATGTGTTTGAAAATGAAGCTGAGTGATATATAGCACAATATGTTTTTGTGATTTCTCTTGTCCCATCTTCCTTTGTTTTTGTGAGGTCCTTTTTCTCTCCTTTTCCTCCTTTCTTTTCTTTTCTTTTCTTCTTTATATTATATATCATATCATATTGATTATATCATTATATTATTATATTAAGCAATAAAGTAAGGCATGTGTGACTGGATGAACTAGCCATCCATTCAGTGTTTATATTGGTTCTTATAAGACTTTCTTATTTCATTATTATTCTTATCATTCATTATGTTCAACATCTTTATCCTGATTATAAGAGCTGTGGTGGCACAGTGGTGAGAGTGTAGCATTGCAGGCTAACTCTGCCCACTGCCAGCAGTTGATCCTGACCAGCTCGAGGTTGACTCCGCATTCCGTCCATCCGAGGTGGGCAAAATGAGGACCCAGATTGTTGGGGGCAAGAGGCTGACTCTGTAACCCTCTTAGAGAGGGCTGTAAAAGCTCTGTGAAGCAGTATATACGTAAGTCTAAGTGCTATTGCTATGTGGCAGTCGTAACACATATGAACCAGGCCTAAAAATTACCTTCTGCTTAACTCCATCACTTTAAAGTAGGAATGGCAGAATTCTCCGCTTTTGGAAACATGTTTTTCTATTGCCCAGTTTATATTTTGGCTCGGTATGTACAGAATGCAGTATAAATGTCAGCTGCACTTAAGCAAAATATTATTTTATCAATACTATTGTTTTGCCAGAAAAAACACTAAACAACCCAAAATCTGTCATTAAAAATGTTGAAAGATAAAATAATATCAATTATTTATAGTTTGCTACAATATTTGGCAGGCAGTCTACATTGCCCATAAATGCTTTTTCAGTTTGAACCGTTTTATCTGGCCAGAATTTGTGGAAGGAAACCAGTATTAACATTCACTGAATATATACAGTATATGCAGAGACAACATTGTAAATCAAATATTACAGAGGTCAGAACAATGAAAGAAAGATCCTCCTTGCTTATGGTTCTGAATTTCTGAAAGACTCACAACCTGAAGCCAAGGAATTTCTTATTTACAGCAGAAGGAATTTGGTAGCCTCTTTTCCAACTTAAAAAAAGAAAAGAAAATTAAAAGCTTTTGTGAGTTTCAGTCCATGCACTTCACCCAATGGAATGATTAAATCCACTCCAATGCAGGAGTTACCAGATTCCTTCTGAATTTTGGTTGATTGTGTTGTCTATTGAGTTGTGCCTGACTTTTGGCGATTCTCTAGGCCAGAGCTGTCCACCTCTTTCGATCTTGCTCTTCTTCCTTGAGTTGTTTTATGCTCTGGCTGGTGCCAGCTTTGATGGTGGCATTTTGGCTACCATAGCCTAACATACAGAGGTGGTATATTCAGCCGGTTCTGACCAGTTCTGGAGAACCGGTAGCAGAAATTTTCAGTAGTTTGGAGAACTGGCCAATCCCACCTCTGACTGGAGATTTTGCAGTCTCCTTCCCCTGCAACGCCTACCAAGCCATGCCCACAGAACCGGTGGTAAAAAAACCATTGGAATCTCACCACTGCTAACCTTGCTCTCCTCCTACATAGTTTATGGCAGAAGCTCTTGGTGGCTGTGCTAAACATGAGCAGGCTTGCTACCTGTTAAAACCTGTGACTCTGAGGGGGTCCTTGCTTTCACATTGTAACCCCCCTCCCATTAATTCACTTCTTTGGAAATCCCCAATAATTCCCATGTGCTTGAATGGGGCCGGAGAACTGGATCAGAAGATTTGGAAACCATGGGCATTGCTTCCATACTTCCAAACGCTGGCTGTAACAGCTCATTGCATGGAGAAACAAAGTTCATTATTCAATATTCCTCAGACTTTGGCTTATGGTAGTTTATGGAAGGAGGTCACAAGTATAATATTTTCCCTGAATTTACTGACAAAGACTCCTGGGAGAAAACACAGTTTAGATCAATCCAGAGCACTAAAAATAATGTTGGTATTATGATTTTCTTTTAATTTAGACCTTTCTTTTACTGTCAGTGTTAGTCATCTTGACATTGTTCTGAACAGCTGTTCATTTGATTATTTTTTGTTCTTTCTTTTTCCTTATTGGTGCCTTTGAGTTTGTCTTGAATCTTGGTGGGTGCAGAGACAAGGTCTTGAGGTTCTCTTGGCAGTCATTTCCGAAGTGCTTCATGGGCTGGACAGAAAAGACCAAAGCCACATAATGGGACCCTGATATCCACCCAGAGGTTGTACTGGAGCAAGATGAATTTGGTCTGTGGTGGCCTTGTCATTTTCTCTTGACACCACGTGTTGATCCATTGAAGCTGGCATCTCCACCCTTGCAGCTCATGTTCCTCCTTTGTCAGTTACCCCGACAATGCAATGATGGCCTGTGTTTATCTCACAAATGACCTCAAAGCTCTTAATCTTGCCAGCACACTTAAGGCAAGATGGATTATAAGTGAATTCCAGACTTTGTACCATCAAAGAAACTCCGCTTCACCACCTCATTATGGTCTCTTTTTGTGCAAGTGGAAATTCAATGCAGCTGCAGCCATTTCTGTTGCAATATTTCAAAAGGCCCCCATTGTTTTCTTTGTGAATATAGCAAATAGTTTGGCATTTATGCCACTGCTCTTCTGAAATAATGAAATATGAATCAGATGCTTAATTGTGAATGTGAAAATTTATGTTTCTTCCATTGTCTCATCAGAAAATGCAATGAGAGTTAATATGGCCAGACCCATAAAGAACATATCATGGCTTGCTTGTGGCCATTGTTTTTGCACACAATATGTTTTGTATTTTTGCTGGATGGAGTGGGCTGCCCAGAGGCACCTGACAGTCAGATGGTTGGCACATAAATTTAATACATAAACTTAAGCATAAGCATCTTAAGTTCCCAGCATATGTAAAGCAAAGCTTTCATTAATACCAAGTAACCACCATTGCTGATCTTAGTCAAGGTAGCCCTGGAACCCATGTTTTATTTCAGTTTTAGTAAGTTACTTAAATCATAGCCACACTGTACCATTTTTTGCCCTATTCATTAAAAAACAACCAAAAACCTCAGGATTTTTCGTTACTTATATTTTGAATCCAGTCTTGGTATTTTGTTTTCAAATATATTGTCAATTTTCTAATAAATCTTGACACAGTCAAACTTCTAGCAAAAGAAGCCCACTTGTCTTTGTTTTCAGTTAATCACTGGATCAGAAGAAGATATCCCATGTAGTCAGGACACACAGACACACACACATGCTGGGCCTCTCTTTCTCCGTGCATCTGTAAGAAAGAAAAACTGAAGGGAAAATGGGCAGCCCTCTTTGTCCAGCGGGCAAAAGTCTGCTTAACCCAAAATTAAGTTTTCTAACAATGGTCAGTCAGATTTTGGGGATGTTTGGTCTTCTGATCTGGGCCTTCAAAGGCAATTGACTCCTAAGCTCCTTCAGAGATGCCCCTTCCAATCCACTTCATTAGAAGAGCTTGGCTCATTCAGGAGCTTTTGTTGGGAGATGCTACAGACTTTCCCCTGTTAAGAGCTCAGCAAAGCTCCCATCTTACTGAGTGATTGATTGATTTGATTTGATTTGTCAAGCAATTATAAGATAACAGGTATAAGTATAAACATAGTTATGAATGCATGAAATGGATACATATAAGAAAATAAAAGAAACAATTGGACAGGAACTGTAGGCACATTGGTGCGCTAATGCACGCCCCTCACAGACATCTTAGGAAAGGGGTAAGGTCAATAGTAGACAGTCTAAAGTTAAAGTTTTTGGGGTTTGGGAAAGAAACCACAGAGTCAGGTAGAGTATTCCAGACATTAGAGTTATTTCCAACATGACCACTCTATGCTGAGACATATTTCCTGCGAATCAAGTTTTGTGCAATTAACTTGCAGTTCCGTATCTATTGTTTGCGCTCTGTTTTATTATGTTGAAGCCTAAAGTATTCATTGAACAGGTAACATTGCAATGATGATTTTGTTTACTATAACTTAGATCGGAACGAAGCTGCTAAGTTCTATAGTTTTCTAGGTCTAA
Source organism: Laticauda laticaudata (assembly GCA_004320025.1). Lineage (NCBI taxonomy): Eukaryota > Metazoa > Chordata > Lepidosauria > Squamata > Elapidae > Laticauda > Laticauda laticaudata. The sequence continues at coordinate 33,230 of BHFT01027460.1, forward strand.
AATTTTGAGTCTGTGGCAAAAGATAGTTCTGTAATGAGTACAAATGAAGAACTCTTCCTTTGAAATATTTCTGGACTTTCTCAATATCAGATACGTAATGTGGTCCAGACTGATGAGTATATACAAGTATTGGTATAGCAAATGTTTTGTATGCTCTAGTTAGTACTGTAATATTTACCAGAGAAAAAAGCTCAAATATTAGGTTAAACAACTCTTAATGCCTTTTGGCTATTTAGTTACAGTGGGCTCTAGCACTAGATAATTAGAGATGAATATTTCAAGTCCTGTACAGAGCTTGATCATCAACAAGATCTTGGACTAATTTACTTGTATTTTATTTTCTATTTTTTTGCCAATATGTAAGCCAGAGCATTATTTTGTTGAGCTTTGATAGTTGTTCATTTTGTTTGACCCCTTATAAACATAGTCCAAGATCTTTTGAATAGCAGATTGTCTGTGTGTTGAATAGTTTTACATCCATCAGGGAAGACGAATACAGTTGCTCTTAATGATCACAGAAGGTCATTTATGTAGAGTTAGAAAAGAGGTGTCTAGAGCACTGCCTGGGGGACACCAACTTTTGACAGTACAGAAATTTGATAGGATGCTCCCAGTTTTGACCATTGTTCTGTTGCAGGAATGCTTCTGTATGCAGTTATGTATGTGTCCAGAGATATCATAAGATTTTAGTTTTAGGAGTAGTTTGTCATGTACCACTGAATCAAAGGCTTTACAGAAGTCTATGTAGATTGTGACTATTGCTTTGCCCTTACTGAGTTGTGTAGTCCATATGTTTTTGCAGTGTAAGAGTTGCAGATTACAGGATAGTTTTTTTTTGGAAACCATCTTCTTCAAGCTGAGCTCAGCCCTGGGTGACTTCATGGTCCCCTCTGACAGCAGAGGAGTGGCAATGATGGCTTCCAAGGACTTTCATCTCCCATCACCTGTCAGTCTTTGGGAGGGTCACCAGTGACTGAAGTCCTTGAAATAACAAATGTGTTTGCCAAAGGCCACTGACAACACTGATCACCCTTAGAGGGATAGGTGTTGTGCCAGCCATTTAATATGATGCCATTGACAAGATAGAGTGATTGGTTAAATTTATATCCAAACTAGAAGCTGCATCTTACAAAAAGAGATTGAGAGACTGTAGGCCTCTTTAGCCTCTGAGGAGATGAAGGGTGGGCACATAGTAGGGGTTCTCCTGTTCTCCTCCATCAGACTGCAGGATAATGGAGGGCAGGTTGCAGAAAACGCTGGGAAGATTCTTCACAGCACAAGACATTTGAGGCTTTGGAGCTAAAGTGCCCAAAGAGATGGGGGGGAGTCCCCTGATCTCAGGGGGAGGGGGACGAGGGGGAAGAGGTGTTGCCTAGGATGCCCCAAAGACAGCCAGAGAAAGAGACTCAGGAAGGACCCTCCGTAACGGAGCAAGCAGTTAAAAGCAATGGAGGATGTACCTTCAGGCTTGCAGGGGTCTCTGTTCATGGAGCCCCACAATAAAGTAGCATTAGTCTAACTACTCGTGGTTCCCGCCTGGTTTACCTTAGAGAGCTGACACTCCTTGGGTGTCCTCAGGTGAAGGAGAGCCTCCTGTTAAAGGTAAAGGCAAAGGTTCCCCTCATACATACATGCTAGTCCTTTCCGGCTCTCAGGGTCGGTGCTCATCTCTGTCACAAAGCCAAAGAGCCAGTGCTGTCCGAAGACATCTCCGTGGTCATGTGGCCAGCAGGACTGAACACCTTTGAGGGCGTACAGAATATTGTTGTTCCCTTCCAACCAAAGGGCACCCTGTTTTTCTACTTGCATTTTTTTATGTGCTTTTGAACTGTTAGGTTGGCAGAAGCTGCTGGGACAAGGAATGGGAGCTCCCTCCATTATGCGGCACAAGGGATTCGAACCACTGAACTGCCAACATTTCTGATTGACAAGCTCAGCATCTTAGCCACTGAGCCTCCACGTCCCTGAGCTTCCTGTTAGCCCTGCTGTATTTTGTCTCCTGAACTGAGCAGAAGATTTGATCCAGTAGCCCAAATGGACTTACCCAAGGTTAGGATTCTTGGTCATACATTGAAAACAGAGATTGGGGGCTGATTATGCATAAGGGCTGGATAGCCTGATATCAGCAAATTTTAATTAGTTTCATGTTTTAACACTTGTACAATTATTGCCTTGGTTTCTGGTATCGTCTGCATTTCAACCTTGCAAGCTCCCCAGAGTCAGCTATGGGGATTGGGAAGCTATGTAAATCAAACAAATAAACAAAGTGATTGATCCAGATTACACAGAACCAGGCACTGGAGACACTGGCTGAATGCTCTCCTTATGACATCGTACCAAAAGTTGTTTTTAGGGGATGGATTGAGGGGCAGACAGGAGGCACATGCAGCCTCCTGTTTTGGGAAGGATAAAGACCTCCCCACTAGAAGGTGGATAGGCTGCATTTGCCTGTACAGATCACAAACTATGATGGGATGGGATCTAGTGAAGTACGATGGCCAGGGCCCAGGGTCTGTTGCTTCTCTTTAGATCCAAACCAAGGGCAGCTGTGCATATGGACTGAGGAACGAGGAAGGGGAAGAGTTAACATCCAGTTTAACCATGAAATGATATTTGAAATTTATGATGACCTCAACCAAGATTCTGTTTCTGAAATCGTGATCTCTGGTAATGATAAAGGATAGTTAATTAGATCTGATCCTTTGGGCCACATTTTTCATATATTTAAAATTATTATTAGGCACGTACACGTCTCTCTACTGTGGGCAACATTTTCTTCTAATATAAGTTATCCCCAGTATTTTTTCCTGTCCAAAGCTCTCCACTGAAGTGCATCTCTTCTTAAGGGACTCTTTTAAAAAAATATTGAAGGTGATTTCACATCCTGAAATTTAAATAAAGTGGGGAGGGGATGGAGAAGTCCTACCATGTCTGGGGAGGTTTCAGATTTATTATATTACTGTGTGGGGAGGGGACAGTTCCATTTCTGCAGAGAAACTAAAACACGGCTGGTTCTTATTACACCCTTTTCTATTGCAAAAGTGCCTTTGTGTTTCTGCTCCTGCACTTGGAGCCAACTGACCGGTGGATATATCTATATCTGCTGGAGAGTGGACTGCACTGCATACCATCCAAGGTTTAAAGCTGCTGCTTTTCCAAGGTGCCTGCTTATAATTCAGACTCTTTGCCTTCGTTCCTGCCTGGATAGACTGATGGTAGTTCTAAGGTGGCTGGGTTTGGAAAAGACAGACGTTGAGACTCTAGAAAGAGTGCAGAGAAGAGCAACCAGGATGATGAGTGGATGGCTGGAGGCTAAAACATTTGTAGAATATTTGCTGGAATTGGGTCTGCCAAATCTAGTGAGAAGAAGGGCTAGGGGAGACAAGATAGCAGTGTTCCAATATCTCAGGGGATGCCACAAAGAAGATGAAGGGGTCAAGCTATTCTCCAAAGCACCTGAGGGCAGGACAAGAAGCAATGGGTGGAAAATACCTCAAACTAAGGAGAAATTTCCTGATAATTAGAACAATTAATCAGTGGAAAAACTTTCCTTCAGAAGTTGTGGGTGCTCCAAGAAGAGATTGGACAGCCATTTGTCTGAAATGGTATGGGGTTTCTTGCCTGAGCAGTGGTTGGACTAGAAGACCTCCAAAGTCCCTTCCCACTCTGTTACTCTGTTAAATGTTTTGATTTCTTATCCCCATTTCTCAGAGAGAGGGAAGCTATCCAAGGACCTAACAAGAGAAGACTCAGTTCTTAGGATGGGCAGTTATTAAAGAAAAGCACTGCTGGTTAGCTCATTGCAGCATCTCTATGCCCTCACATCAAGCTGCCAGATGATGGCCTGTTGCCCCCTGGCATCCTAGTGGCTTCTTAGATAGGCCTGGAGCAACTTTGGATTGAAGTCATGAGTTGTAGGATGCTCAGAGAAAATTTGAGTTTTGCAGGGGCTCAGTTGCAGTCCTTCCTCGGTTTCTGAGGAAGCAACAAAACAATTGTGCCTCTTACTATATTCTGCATGGATTTCTATTCCATAAGGGTAGCTCTAGCAAAATACAAATAACTCAGTTTGTGTTGGTGCACACAAGAGTTGTGCAAAGAGGCAAGAAATACAACAGTATGTGTAGTTTTTGATACAGCAAGATCTATCAGAAGGTACATCTTTATAGTAAAGTTAAATCAAATATAGTAAAGTTAAATCAAATTTATTATATACTAAAAGTATACTTTATAGTACTCAACTATCAAATATAAAGAAGCAATAAAATAAGAGAACTTCAGAATTACAAAAAGGTAGATTAGAATGACTATATCCCACATATATGAATTCTAATAATAAACAAGGATTCTCACTGTTGAACAACACATTTGGATGCAAAAATTCAACTTCATTCAGTATGCTCTGCTAATAATACAACTAATAATGTCTGACATTTTTAATGCAATAAAAATGCTGTTGCAGTTTTTGGCTATCATCATTGAGGGGTTTCAGTGTAAACTTTGCCATAATCTGAATAGTATCTCTGCAGATGTATTTTTATTAAAAAAAAAAAACAATCTGGAAAAAATGGAATTTGTAAGGAAATTGGTACTCAATTTTTATATTTAGAGAGTCTGTCCAGATAACAACTAGCAGGAGCAAATAAGTACAATCAGCAATTAGATGTACATAAACCTCAGAGGAAGCAGATCATGGCCATTTAAAAAAAAATTAACTCAAAAAGCACATGAGCCTGAACTCTGACTCTAAAAGTTGTTTTTTTTTCTTATGGAAGCAAATTAGTTCAAGACCTCTTATTTTAGCACTAAGGATGCATAACCGTTGTCAGCTGCATAAGTGAAGAGAGGAAAAGGGGTACCTGCTATGGTTTGAGTGGTAATTGTACATCACCGCAACATTTATCCTCAACATTTTACTCTCCTGTTTCAAACCGTTTGGTCTACATTATTTATTTGAATGACAGCGATTTTAGGTAAATGTTTCAGATGGCTGCTGTTTCCCCTGAAAACAGATTCCAGAAAGCCTCTCCCAGTGTCTCCCAGGCATCCAGGTGAACAAAGGGATGAATCACAGAAGGGAGGAAGGCGGAAGCCCCCAAACAGTGGTGGGAATGAGGCGCTTATCGCGGGAAAGGCTTGATCAGACAGAAATGGGCATGGAAGCTCCAAACAACAACGACAATGACACTGTCTTTCTTCTGTCCATCCTTCAAGGTTGGCCAGTCAGAAGACAGAGGCCACATGAAATGTTCTCCTTTACTGAACAGGGGCTGCAATAGCAGAAATCTGGAAGTGTTTCCCCTTCCGTCCCTCTCAGCCAGGTAAACCAGACAGGCACCACGACCAGATGCACTAAATTCACTTTATTTATTTATTTTTTATAAATTTTTATTGGTTTTTAAGACAAACATAGACAAACAAAAAATAAAAGCATCAAGCCATCTTCCATATATATAAATACAGTGTGACAGTTGGTTTACAAATTGTTTTGTGCTTCCATTTCGTAGTCTTCAATTACAATTACATTGTATATATACTAATATTTTCAATCAAATATTAAATAGATTAATATCATTGTTAATCAATCATTTGATGATACTTTTATTCATTCATGTTTTACGAAATAATCCATATTTCACTTAATTTGTTTTATGACAGTTCATATTATCATCTCAAACTCTATCCTACAATCATTTTGTAGATATAATAAAAAAAGAATACATCTTTATATATTTATTATTTTCTAAGAATCTACAAATTTCATTACCATGTTTTATTTCCTAACCATTGATAGAATAGATCCCAAATTTTATAAAATTGTTTATCATCTTGTTCTCTGGTTTCAAATGTCAATCTACAATCACTCATATCAAGCACATTCCAATATTTTTGTCGATTTCCTCTGTAATGGCTATTTCTTCATTTCCAGTTTTTGCAATACCAATCCTAGCCATGTTAATACATTTACAATCAAGGTATTCAATTATCTTACTATAATTTCAGGTTACAAATTCCCAAATAAAATATATTGGTTTACAACCTAATATGCTTCTTTTGTCATTTTTATCCAACCCACGTGTGTGATTTAGTCCAATATTTTTAGCATCCGCACCAAGTCCACCACAGTGCATGTAATATGAGCCAGGATGGTGTGAGGACATTTGTCCAACATTTTCGGTGATGTATTCTTGAGAAGTAGTTGCTTGCTTTGATGTTGTGTCAGGGGAAGACTGCGACTGTAAAACATCTTTACAAATTTTCTTTAGTATGCTGTTTGACATTGTCATTTTATATAAGTTGTTGTGACACATTTTGCCATTTCTCGTAGATCAATCCCATATCCAAATTCCTTCCCAAGCAATCATTGTTTCTTGAACTTTCTTCTTCTAGTTTTATTCTAATAAATATCCATACATTTTTAATCATCTTTTTCTCATGTACGTCAAATCTTATTAATCGTATCATATTTATCATAAAAACCTCTGTTTTAATATCTTGTATCATACCTTGATTGTATTGCACATATGAAAACCAATTCAATCGTTATACTTGTTCCTCTAGCTTTGTGTTAGATTCAAGTTACACCCTTTCAATTTCAATATTTCAACCCATATCTAAGACTGTTTGTTCCTTTTGATATAGGATAGGGAAGATGCTTTAATTAGTTGATAGGCCAGACTCGGATTTTTCAAACAACATTAGTCGTTTAGTCTTCCCAGTTATAACCACATCACGTATAGAATGTCTCTAAAAACCCCTGTAGTTTATTCCTTTATGTAGCCATAGAAAAGCATGCGCACCGCCAAACAACGAATCATATCCTTCTAAGATTAACAATCTATATCTTCTTAATGTTATCCATTCCTAACCCACACTACGTGTGTAGCGCTGTAATACAATATTATTAGCATATAATCATGAATACAATATTTTGAACATCCTTGCATAATCATCAGCAGGTTCACTTTTTCCTGTTCTTTGTTGCTCTACATTGTTTGTATTGAGCATTCAAACAAAAAAAATTTAAAATCCTGGAAAAGGTGGAAAAGTAAAAAGTAAAATAATGAAGAACATAAAGAAATTCTTCAGGTTCTTCACACACCCTTAATCCAATAAAAGTCTCAGGTATAAAAGAACTGCTTAAGAAAAAAAAGAAAACCACAGAAAAAAAACACCCCAATGTTGAAGATAAATAAGGAAAAAAAAATACAAGAGGAGGAGAGCAGAAATAAAGAGAGCTAGCCCCTTAAAAGAAGAAAAAAAGGAAGGAAATCATTAAAGCTAAAGCTTCCTTTAAAATAAAATAAGGAACGTAAAAATTGACTGAAAAAACAACACCAAGTTCCAAACAGCCAACGATAGCTTTTAACAAAAAGTAAGCGAATAAAGGGCTCGTTTGTAAAAATAGAATAGATTCACTTGTTAAAAGAGAGAGGCACACATGCACCTGTTTGGTATCAAGGCTTTTGTTAAAGTTTATAATCTCTTCTCTCCAGTCTTATCACTTTTTCCCATAAATTCAACACTAGATCCAGCTAATAGAAAACCCAGGAAGAGCAACCTGCGAATTATACTCTCCCATGCTCTTCCTCTATCTTATCAAACAGGCATAATGTCCTTGAAAGAGTCTCCCATTCGATAAGCCATTGTTTTTTGCTCAGCCCCTTGTCTCTTCGTTTCT